>JAQIXX010000020.1:0-144334 GCA_034700605.1 Willowsia nigromaculata
TCTGTCTACTCTCAACTATTCAGTCTGCTCCAAACTTTGTAAGAGTGTGTGTGGTGACAATTCCCACTTTCATTTTTCGAGTTTTAAGATTCAATAAAACCTTTTCTTTTTAATTAAAATAACTGCTCCTCTTGTCAATTAGTGATTAACAGTAATTAGGTGACAATTCCCTAATTACTACCTCCATTATTGACAGATTCACAGCATTTTACTTTCACCCACTGAATCCAGTGATACGAACCTCACCTTCTGATATCAGATATTTTTCCACATTAAATTGTGGTGGCGAACCGAACCCTTTGCATCCAGTTTTCCAACAGTGGGAACAGGCTTTCACTTTATTCTCATGTTACAACATCACCACACACGCATACACATACACACATTCTGTATTAACTTTTAAGTTGATACGTGTCAGATCTTTTACAACAAAATCGAAAAGAGAGAAAAAATCCAACCTACCAAATTTCTCTAAAACTTCAGAGAATGACACAAAAAACGAACGTTTTTCTCAAATGATGAGAATGGATGTGTGTGTATGCTTATCACTTTCTACAACTACTTCTACTGCAACCAAACCGAGCAAACGAAAACGGGCAAAAAGAAACCTTTCGCACTTTCCTCAGTTTTTTAACAATCAACCGCTCATCCGCACACCACAATCTAGCAGAGCAAAAAGGATGAGTGTTCGGCTTTGAGAAAAATTTATGCACATCATTCTTTTCTATCTTTCAATGAAACTTCAGTAAAAGTCTTCATGTACATAAATAAGGGAAAACAGCCTTTATTACGCGTACTATCATCAGCCCGTCATCCTTTCAAAAAATGCTCATATGAGGAATGCATATATGTGCTTGTACAGTATCTGTTTGTAGGAATCATTTATATTCTTGCTATTTGCATTTGTAGGAGGGAGATCTATTATGAGTGTGGTGAGATATGGTTCCTTTGAAACTCAGTTCTGCTCGCTGGTCTATTATTGAGCATAAAAGCATGTAAGTACTCATATTTACTCAAAAGAAATGGTTGTTGCTTGTTCTTCAAAAGAAATACCACACACATCTAAGCTTGAGAGAAGACATGAATGTATTTGCTGCGGCTGCAAGCAATAAAGAGAGCTTCATCACATCATTCAAAGCTGCATTTTAAAAAGCGACTTCCGTCGCATCATATCACTCACTTGCTGTATCCACTACTCACATGATAAGCTAGCAAAACATCCCCTATATTTACACACAGCCTGGTACACTCTACCACGTTCTCCCTCTGTGAAAGGAAAGCAATCGTCATAAGATAGAATAGCAAAGTCTTCTGTTTTTGTATACACTGTGTAGAGTGGAATAGAAAGAAGACTGTTGCATTTCAAAGGTAGGAAAACGGCAAACACACACAGAAGGAGCAAAGTTACCATTATCATTACTTTCAGGGAGAAACCCGAACTGGAGAGAAAACGTTGAAGAATAACGTCATGTTTATGGTAAACCGGCTCATGTGCAGTGTATTGGGTCCACTTGTGAGTGTGTGTATATTTGAAAATGAGAAAGGGAAACCTTTTGAGAGAGCTTTCATGCATTAGTTTTCAAACATTCTCTGTTCAGCAAACATACAACTCCATGGAATTGAGCATTGCGTGGTGGCTGAATTTCCATTGCCTTACGCACACAACACAAGGCTTTTACTCTAGCTTGGTGCTTCCACTGTACTACTTCTTCCACAACGGTGTATACTCGAAATACATTCAGAAAACACTAGCAGCGTAGGTCCTCGTCTCAAACTAGACTAGATTCCCCCAGTGAAACACGATCAGTCTCAGTCTGTCAACTCTGAGACACAGACAAAGTGGAGCGCAGTGCTTTTTATCGCACAATCCGTCTGCATGAAATTCTTGAGCATTGTCTATTGACATTGTTGTATGAAACAGCAACAAAGTCTGAGATCCTCATTTCCATACATAGGAAGACGACAGTAGCGCAGGTGTTTTTCGCGGTTCGAATTTTCAGAAGAAATACGGAGCAATCACTAATATTACTGCTACCGAGTGATAAAGAAATTTGGCACAAAAAACCCACTAATTCTGCAATCATTTGACACGGAATGTTGTAGTAGTAGTAGTTACAAAAATGTAGTGATTACCTATAATTCCACTGGAAGTAGGTAAAAGAAATGCCACTTAATCTTAAATAAATTACTTTATAAGTGCGTACGTAATAATATCTTGTAGACTGTGTGACAAGTTTTGCCATTACACAAGAAACAAAGTTTTCTGTAAAAAAAATAAATGTTTTTTGGTTTCTTCATTTTACTTACTCTTCCTATTACTAAATTTATACATTGAGAGCACGGATTACTTTCACGATATTTGTAAATTACAATTTTTATTATTACAAGAATACTCGAATCCCGGAAGTCCAAAAAATGATATAAAGGAAAGTTTTTGTGTTCGCAAGTTGATCAAGTAATTATTGTTAGGAAAATTACATACGAAAACATTCCATAGTTAGTTGCAAAAACAAAAAGTAAGTCAAGTTGGTCCAAGTAGTGCTTGTACGGGATTGGACAGTAATGTTAAGAGCAATCAGAGAGAGGCTTCGTTTCGTTTAAGTGTAAGCAGTAGACTTTTCTTTAAGCTAAAATGTCAAGTCTTAAATTTCTTTGAACACTTCAGTCAGTATTTGTTTCGTGGGTGGATGTTGGCGTAAAAGGGGTAGGTGATGTGTACAGTGTAATGTCTAGTAATAGACGCCATTTCTCTACGTGAAAGTTCAAAAGAGATCTATAGATATATATATGACCTATGTAGGTACACACGCATTCTGAACATTGCTTTCTTTTTATCGCCACAATCATTGAATCCGTTGCTGGTGTAATACAAGAAGTATAAAAACGATTATATTATTTATTTGCTGCCTACCGATTTACTTGAAATGTGAAAAGTTTTCAAGAGAGTTTGATAGTTTCGTTGGTCTTCCTGCTCTATGCTCTTCTCCTGAGTCTTGCGGGTGAGTGTTTGTTTGTGCTCCTGGCTTAGTATTCTTTCCTCTCGGACTACTGCCCTTTGCTGCTCCTCCTGTCTGCCACAATATACAGCTCTCACACGACGCCTTTCTCAGCTCCCACTCATAAACCACTTACAGTTTCAAACTTTTCCAGTTCGTGCCACTGGCAAAACCGAGTACTATAAAGGTACTCATACAATCCTCTTCGTTGTGGAAATAGAGAAAAAAGTGGGTTCCGCCGCGGCCGTTTTTTTACTATCGCCAAACAACTCTTTTTTCTCTTGAACAGATATATCACAACAGAAAATAATGATTATTATTACACTCGACTAGAAGTGGAGAGCAGGGCACACAGTCAACAGGATTTTGTTGATGTGGTGGTAGTGTGCGGTTATATAAATATAAGTAACTGCTTTTTTATTACGAAACCTGACTGACCATTCGTCTTGCTGGTGGAAATTCTGTTTGTATTGATGATTGTGTGCTGCTCCTATGTGGTCGATGGCAATCATCTCGCAACTATTTATCTCGCTCGAGAAAAATACAGAAAACTTATTTCGAAACGTTTTCTAATCAACCAAAAAATCTGCGACGACGTTGTGAATGACACGATATTAATACACTGACTCAAAGTAGAAAAAAGAAAAATGCAAGTTGTATACTACTTATCCATGATGTAAACAGTATATGTACACAATCTTGGTATTAAAATAATGAAAGTGTAGTAAAAGAGACCTCCTACGCAATCATCATCATCATCATCATTATGAAGATGACAAGTTTTCGGTGCTATGATTTTCTGGGTCGACAGGGACCAGGATTTCTTCTGTATCGGACATCAATTTTTCTTTCCTACATTACATTGTGGTCACTTGTACTACCTCGAGCGACAGACGGCAACTACAACCTTGTCCTACCTCGGAATGAAGTCCATAGATTACTCGGTAAGAGTTTTATGTATTAACTTGAGACTTTTTTGTGTGTTTTATCAGCCTGTCTAAATCACACACACTGTACTGAAGTAAACGAATAGCACTTGAATGTTTACGTAGGTGGTAGGTATAAACTAGAGGAATGTAAACACCTAGTAGGCATATATGTACATACCTGCATGCATCATATTCATTTAGGACTTTTCTCTGTTTTCATTCTGTTTCATACATGAGCACTCAAAAGCCCATAAAGTTTTTATTACCATTTTCCCTCGAGTAATAGTCTTCCATTTTATTAAATACATGACGCTTTCACTTTTTGTTAAAGTAATTCCTCCTTCTTTTGTGGCTGGCTGGAACTTAGCAGAGAAAGCAGCATGTTTCGTGGTCAAGCAAGGATCATAGTGTGTATATGCGCCATGTAAGCTTAGCCTTTCAAAAAAATGCTGAGGTGGCAAGGTGGTATATGGTTTTAAGTGCTCTTAACCGGTGCTACTCAAATAGAAATGTGCATGTCAACGCCACTACCTATAGAATCCGCGGGGTCTATAATAAAACTATATTATGCACGCATAAAAGAATTTCTCATGTAATATTTTCACTTTATCTAATCTCATTGGATTAGGTTGTAAAACTTTTGCTAATACGCACACCGTTTCTGGTGATAAATAGCGGAGGAGAGATGTGCGTAATTCAAAAATGACGAGGAGAAGTTAATGGGCCGTTCTTCTTCATGTTCAGCAACATAGTCTTAGTCTTAAAGGTCAAAGACTGCACTAATTAGACTCAAGTCGTCTCTAAAATAATTTTATTAATTTGCCAAGTCAAGCCTCAAGCACTCCTTTCATGTTCTTCCTTCTCCAGAATTATAGAGAAATGTGCGTATCTATATTATTTGTCTCTGTATATGATGTGACTTAGACTTTCTCAAACTAACATTAAAAGGATGAGTGAGGACCACAAACCGTGTGAGACTCTGAAAAGAGCGACATAATGAAAAAAGCTCACATTCTATTGTAACTTGTAACCTAACATTTGTTTTTGCCCGAGTCCAAGAAGTGTCATATTATTAGTGGAGAGAGAACATGCGAGTGAGTTGAATGAGGAGTGTATGTCTAGTTTTAAGGCTTTCCAGTTACATGATATCTGCTGGAAGCATCATCATATAAAAAGCAGTAGTTATTATGGTTAGGCCATACCCATCATCATCAGAGACGCCAAGCATCATTAAGCACCCGCGAGGGAGGCTCGAGATATACGTAATAATAATCAGTGATATTATATAATAATGCCTCCGACACCACACTGCATCTGCCACCAGCATTGTATCTTTTCCAGGGAGTGAAGTGCGAGGGAGGCTGTTATAACCAAGCAAAATGCTGAATAATAGCGAAAAGCTATTCTCCGTTGCCACACTAAAATCGCACCAACTTTGTGTGTACTTCACATTATGTTTGTAGCATCAGGTTTAGATTGGCATACTTCTTCTCGTCAGCATTATGATTATGACGATGGTAAAATTATTATATGAACAAATATCCAAGATCCATCCCTTCTTGTCTATCTTCTTGATTTCATGAGATGAGGGAAGGAAGAATACATAAAGAATATTGTGGTAAAGCTGTGAATATTTTTCATGTTAATTATTGAATAGAACACAATGCGGCAAGATTTCCTTCATCTCTTGAAAACTTTACAGCCTTCTCTTTTCCACATTACATCGTGTTTATGTAGTAACTTTGCATTAATATCAGTTATTATCACTAAATCCATAATGTCGCCTTTTCCTCATCCTTTCGGTGGCACTATTGTTGTTGTTATTATGATGCATTGTTTACTCGCATCATACAAAACTTCCAGCCCTTGTCATGTGTCATGTAGTTTCACTTTCAATTTCTTTCTCCAACTTACATCATGCATAGAGGCAACTTACTTCCGGAATTAGTTTCGAACAAAGCTGAAAACAAAAACTGAAAGAGAATATCACGCTGTGTGTACATTGAGATCATGCCTCCTGCTACCCTTCTTCCCGTGGAGCACTAATAATGCAACTTATAATAATCCTGTGTAACAAAATGCACACATTTTAATGCGGAAATGAATGTGTAGTAGTAGGGATGGCACAAACGCTGAATAAAAAGGGAAGCTATATATGAGTTACATGAGGCATAGTTATCTTACCTACAGCACACATTACACAATTACTTATGTGTGCTTCAGTGTGAGTATTCTATTACGTGCGACACGTTGTTGCAGTTTTTTGTTGCAGGCTTGTGTACACTTCTCGCACAATGAATGCCACACAAAAACGCTGGAAAAAACCTTCAGCAGCTACCATTTGTTTCCCAAGGGAGAATGACGAAGCTTCTCTTTTTCTTCCTGTTTCCTTGCTCGCTCACAACCATTGGGATTTAATGTATAAAAGTGACATCTCAGTGACAAGTAACGATCAAGATGAGAATGATGCCGGAGTGGATTCCTTTACAACGAGTGCTGTTGAGAGACACGACTAGCAAAATTCTTTCATTGCAATATCATCAGCATCACGATCATCATCACCATCATCATTCTCTTCTCTCAGGCTGGCTCTCCACTTACTCAAGCAGATATACATGCTTTCATGATGACGATGATCATAATAATAACACAGCAGACGAAACTTTGTCATCCATATAGTCCGTATTATCGCAATGGCTCATTAAACATTTGCCAATGTAATGTTCATCAAAAGGACGGAGACAAGGAAGCATTCTTTCTTTGCATTTCTTTTATGCGAGAATGCCAGACGAGAGGGAGAACAGATTCTCTTCGACCGGCAGGAAAATAGGTAGTAGCATTAGAAAGGCAGTAATAAAAGAAGGAAGGAGGAGGCATCCCTTTTTCTCTGAAGAAAGAGAAGAAAAAAATAATATAACGACTGGCAGAGTGAGATATCCCCAGTGTGTACACTATTTCTAAAGAGATTTTCTTGACTCAATTTATTTCATTACTGCTTTCATTAGCTTTTTCATAACTTTTCACGTATATACCGTTATGGAATCCATAAAACCTCTGTATGAAATCCAATCCTATAAGTTGTACACCAAAAGACAACCAAACGCTTTTACATTGATAAGACAAGCTTTTATTGAAGGCATCATTGTGTCACGGCTCACAAAAAGAATATTGTGCGTAATCTTTGCATTGCAGTAGGGAATTATATTTAAGTCATATTTGTATCCAAAGAGTATTAATATCAAAAGAAAAGAATGACTTGAGCGAGCTTCTTATATCATTTTGTAACGAGGAGAAAACGAACACACAATGCATACAGTCTCAAATGACAACTTGCACAAAGAAATTTTCGGTACTTATTTCACAGTGACTTTTTCATCATCATTCATGTAATAAAAATAATCGTTGTAATGACTGTAATAATAATTTTTGAACAAAGGAAAACATGATTACAAGATTGTCTATGAAACCCTCTCAACCTTGCTATAATAATGGCACAGTACTTACAAAAACTTTCACTCCTCCTTCAAAACTTTTCAAATGTTCATCATTTTATAGAAGTGTCCGAATATTTTTTCAGGCGAAAAGTATATAAACACTGCACTGACATGAAGTCACATTTTTTATGATAAAGCATGGTTAAGTAAAATGGAACGTCTCTTTATAAAATACGGAGCAGTGGACCTCCCTTTAGTTCCACAGTTGTCTTCCGTTGCAGTTAATCTTAAGAAATATATTACTCTAGATTGAAAATCGGGCGTGGTGCAGTTCACTACACAGCAGGGTCGCTGGTGAAAGTAGCGCATACATTATGTACTATTTACTAGAGCTGACTTTTTCATGTTTCTTTTTTAAACCAATATAGTACACAGAGCTTACACAAAAGTAATATTTTCGTACACAAATTATGTTTCAAATATTGGTATAACCCGGGGAAAAGGTTTGCGTTTGCATGATCAAAACATTGTACTTTTCCCATGTTTTTCATAAACAACGGAAGAAACACTATCGAATCTGCTCGGAATTCGATTCGGTAGTTAAAACAGTGTGCAATTTTTTGGTTTATGTATACAAGCAGTAAATGTAACTTTTAGAAAGAAGTTTGTAGATTTCTTGCTCATATTCTCGTTCTACGGAAAACTTATGAAATGGGAATACAAAAGCAAAAATCATAGGATAGAATTCATGGCCAGGTGAATCAATAATTCATGAGTGTCGCAAAAAGACATAAAAATATGTGATAGAAAAACCAAGTTCATGGAAAAACGATGATTGTAACGAAACGTAAAGTATGTGCATGTGCGTAGGGGGATGAGTTAAAATGGAAGAATGATGACGCTGCCGAAATTCTAAGAAGTAAAAGTAGATATATCAAAACAGAAAATATGTCTTCGATCAAGTGAAAGTAAGAGAGTGGGACTGACAACTGGCATACTCATATTGGGACGGTGATAATGTTAGTTTATGGTAGTAGCAAAGATACGCATATTTTTGACGAGCAATGTTTCACGTGAAAACTAGTAAATTTATTTATTTTTTCCTCGAGAGAATCGGAGCTAACAGAAACAGACGCATGGATGAACTGACAAACTCGAAGATGCAGATAGGCCTTTTTTGCAAATCACGTTTGCTTAGCCGACAAAAGTAAATGGCTGTCTCGTTATGAAAATATGACTTGAGAGTTTGGAATTTCACGCTTCCTCCTCACCACAAACATGAGAAACAGCTAGAGAGGGAGAACATACGACATATTTGCCAAGAGAAAATAATGTCGCTCGTCGCTATTACATATTTTAAAGTACAACAGACCTCTGATAAGTGCGTACAAATACCGCACGCTCTAGAGACACATATGGATTTGCCATTATGAGATATAAAGTTTATAGTGACAGCATTAAACTATGTAAATGCACCTATAAACGCATTGAAATGTTCAGAGAAGCGACCCGTCTTGACTTTGGATTCTATAGGTTGACATTTGCAGTGATAAATGTCGCGCTGCCAGTTTTTTTCCTGGATTTTCAGTAATTTCTCGTTCCTCCTAAATAACATTTCCCCCTTTTTCAAATAATGGTGGAAAACATAATGTAATCGTTATAATACCAAAACGCAAAAGGCGGCTGGGAAAGCCAACACACAGTGAAGGAAGACGACAAAAAGGAAGCTTTACATTGTTGGCATCTTAATGACTAAAAATCCACTCGCTTTGTTCACGTCTCATTTTTCCTTGCTCACAAAAGTTATGGATACATAAACGTGTTCCACAATTTTTCACGAATAAGTTGGTTGCAGTTGGTCTTTTTACGCGTAGCTTGCTTACTGTCTGTGTGACGGGGAAGCGGACTCCATAGGGGTCCAGTTTTTCTGCTTATATTTTTCTATATATGAAGAGTTTCGAATGTTTTTGATATACTCGAGGGGAATATACGCACACATAGGTGAAATGGCTTGTGTTTTTTTCAGTAAAAGGTTTGTCACACGCAGGAAGGAAGTGCTTTCTTGTCAGTGAAACATAATACCAATTGATGATTGTTGTAAGCAATAAGCATGGATGGAAAGAGAGCGCTACTCTGTGTGAATAAAGTAAAAGTGAAATCATGATCTCATAATGCGAACCAAGTGGAAGTGAAGGTAGTCGATAAACGAAAGCGAAACAGTGAGTTGACAAAATGATATTAAAAATAGAAGGTGTGTAAGCAAGCAAGTACGCTATACTCTCTCTCTCCATCGGAAGGAAAGGGTGTAACTGTGCACATGGCATTTCCATACAGGCGTATATAAAAGCGGAAAAAAATGCGTTGGTAGGTAGTATCTTGTCAGAAAAATGCCTATCAGGATGATGATGGTATATCATCGTAACTGGAGAAGTTTTTAGGGATAGTGAGTAGTGACATTGGCATTGTATATACCGGTTGAGTGCCACAATGTATTGAGAAATTGTTTAAGAACATACACTGGCAGACAATAATGCAAAAGAATAGCCTCATGTGTAATAATGGGAAGAACGGCAAGTTTAAGAAAGAGTGAAAGAGAACAAGGCAAGAGAAAAGGGCTGCTGCTTTTCTCCCTGCTTCTCGTCTCTACTTTGTATCTCCCTAGTTCTCACATTTTGCTTTTTATTACTGGTAATACAATGACTACATCGTATCAGTCACTCCTATTCCATACCACTGGCTTTTAACACAAAGGCAACTTCTTTTTTTGCTAAGTTTTGGTTTATGATGATAGAGTTGACATTACGACGAGATTGATTTTACTCAAAGAATAGAAAACCTCTACCAGCAAGAGGCATTTTTCAACTAAAATTTTGATCTCCTGGGGATCCTTTCAGTACCGTACACTATCATCATCATCGTCAACATCACAAAAGCAGTAGTACGCTTTCCTTGCTGTTGTACTCCGGTTTTTACTTTGTAAAATGCGGAAACTGCTGACCCAACTTTTTTTTCTCGACTGCATACCGCCATCGGTAATGATGATGCCTGTTGTTGTCACCTTTGCGTTCGTGAATGTTGTTTAAGATCTAACATGCTGATTCTCATGTAATCGTGAACTCGTTTTTGCTTATTTTGAAAGTACACCAAAGTCTTTTGGAAGGACAGGCATCTCTGTTTGAAACTTGGCAAAGTTGCAATGTCATTGTCATCACAAGAAGGGAGAAGGACGACATGGAATTGCTGCTAGCATTATTTTTGTTAGGTTTCGGTAACAGCAGGAGTATGAGTTTGCTGGAATATTATTGTCATTTTGGCATATCTTCACAGCTAATATAGTACAGTTATGCTTATGCAAGCACTTTAAACGAAAATACATAGAGCCATAATTCAGTAGTTCAACAAAATTTATTGGGCTTGCATTGTTGTATGGAAATGACAGATTGCTTTTACGTATTTTTTATGTGCTAAAAATGTCAGCCACACTGACTTTCACTTTACGTTTTAAGTTTCTAATGTTTTTGGATTTGATGATTGAGATTTATATTTTTTTCTGGTATGAACTCAGGATTCCATAAATGTGGTAATTGTGTTGGTTTGGGTATTATAAGCTTTGTGATTACCTATAAATGCCTCTTCAAACTACTTTGTAATAGTAAGCACTAATGGAGACGCATATCGGTTGTCCAATTTTACAAGCTTGTTCACTTCAGAACCAACTAAACTCATTCAAAAACAAAAACACTGTGTCATAAAACAGTAGAAAACTATCAAAGAATAGAAAAAATTAAGTGCCTATCCCGTTCCACAGGAGAAAGTTTAGACTTGGCTTAAACACTTTTAGAGAAAATTTATGATGCTATATATTCTTTTGACAGCCAGGTGACAAATCATGTTAGATTGTAGTGACCACTGCTGAGCCCGATAAATCTCTTTTTATAAGTTACATTATTTGTACTACGGGTAGGTACGATTCTTTAAAAAACCAAAACAATTTCTCCTTTAAAGAGTAGACCATTTTCCTTTCGCCTATTACATTTTTATTTGCACTGCTAACAATATAGTCGACCACAGAGAAAAAACCTACATTGATACAAAATTATTACCTTACACAAGCAATCAGCCTTGTGGTGTGTTTGAGAGCAGAGTCTTGTACACTTTTGGGCGACCACATTGTGAAAAAATTTTGAGTGAATAACATGTGCACATAGCGGAGGATAGCTTTTACCACGGGAAATTACTTTTACTTCACCATGATAAAAAATATGTGTGCAACCTCAGGCCAAATAACACTACAAAGGTACTGCTACTACATGACAAGAATTTTGTTTTTTAGCTGTGGAATTACAATTTGAGAGCATTGAATGCCTGGTTACATGCTTGCTTGAGTTCTTTACTTTCTCCACTTTCTCTTTACAAATTGATTTCCAGATCCACTTACATTCGCATTACTCTTTATTCCTCCAAGGAGAAGGAAAGCATTGCAAAAAATTTAGACGTAATTTGGTTCATGCATTATTACAAACATGTAAAAATAAATTGATAGGCGAGCCATCGGCAAAACTGGTGTAAGTACTTTGAACAAGAGACAAATTTTCTGGATTCTAGACTAGACTCTCAGAACGATTTGTACCTGGTCTCACTTTTAGAACATGTGGAACCCTGAAATACCATGTGGTTTTTCCATGTATTATTAGAGTTTTATAGCATCATTGTAAAAAATTGTCCTTCTCTTTCAATGTGTAAAGTATTATTGCCACAATGGAGGTCTGCAATAAATTATTGCTCGCTACTTCAGCAATTCCAGTTAGTAGGGAAAACGGTATAAAATCCTAAAAGTGTAGGTATGTACGCATTTAAGACCAATCTGTTAAGGCATAATAATGCCCAAATACCTACCCAATTTCAAATATACATGTCTCCCACCAACCACACACATTTTATGCTTTTAAGTAAAAAGACAAGAAAAGGATTAAAGTGCATTTTACCACTGCCTCCACTAGTAGGTAGTGCCACTACCCGCCTGATTCAAGTTCATTTTTATGTGTTATTATTATTATTACATGGCCTCCACAAGCTCTGTATAGGCATCGTTCCCTCCCACCTCTCTGAATGATATAACATTCATTTTTGAAGATAACGCAAGTTGTTTTCCACGCAGACTTCTCGAGCTCTCTGGACTTTGTGTTTTGGGCCTTGGAAAAGTAGAAAGATAATAATAATGTTTTTGACTATGACTTTGGTCGGCAATGTAAATGCATGTTTCAAAGCGAAGCAATATGGTTTCAATAGTAAATGATAAAATTTGTGGAAGAAGCTCACGCACATTCCTTCCTACCCACTCTACAAGGTAGGAAGGTAGGCAAAAAAACTAGTGAAAAAAGTGCTCTGTGAATAAAGGGGCAACCCAAATAAAGGATAGATCGAGTGATGTGATGTCTCTTTAGCCTGTACGTACCATCCTATTTTAAGCGTCCGCCTATACACATTTTTGCCTTTTTTCTCGGCTGTTCAGCCCGTATCAGGAGCCGTATCCCGTGAAAGTTTCCTGTGTGCTTTACCGAACAAATGATGCATATTATGATCAACCAGCAATGTAATATCTAATGGCCACCATTTGGATAAATGTAGGATATTATCGATGAATTACCATCGGTTGAAAGTGCATTATTGAAAATGTCGAATTTAACGTGGCTAGAATATAAGTAACTATGCAGCCCATACACTTTTGTCAAGATTACCTGGTATTCGTATTACTTCGTCCCAGACTTGAGGATTATTTTTAGGTGCTTAAATTTACCGATTCCTCTTGTAATCACAAAAGGTAGTTCAACAGAAGCAATTGTGCTCAAATATCCAACAACGAAGGCAGTCTAAAATATTACATACTACTCAGACGTTTAGGGATACATTAGTACATACATGAAAGAGAAATTGCTCACTGAAATATGTACATCTAGTAGATAAAAGCTTAAAGCAATGGCCAGGGAGATCCTCTTTTCCGACAAAAATGGAGGGATTATCAAGGACAGTGTCCTTTTGCCAAAAGAGGAATAGATGTCATTGTCATGTAATAAATCCCTGGAGTCATTTTAGAAGCAAGGTAAATCGTATTTTGGGGAAAGCAGAGATAACTCAAGCTCAAATTTCAATGATGAGCACGTCCATCCGATGAATCAAACAATATTATTCGTATGCAAATTTTTCTTATTTACATACTAATCCCGCTTTTGGTAATCTTCCCGTTGCCTTTCACCAACATATACTCTCTCCCAGCCAAATGCGATTCTGTAATAAATCTTTTTCATGAAAGTAATGCTTCGCCAGATTATGACAAGTACAAACTATTACAGTGCAGTCTGCTTTTATGTCACTGGCACTATATCTTCACTCCACTATACGACCGTCTTTATGAAAATAAAATTAGTCTTTGATCAAACTAAGCCCTTATACATAAGAAACTTTCCGTGCTTCCATTTTAAGCGGACTTTGAGACGACAGGAAGGATGAAAGCAAATTCATTACGTATACTTGCACACAGGTAGTAAGAAATATGAGTCTTCTTCCTTCTTCCTCTTCCTAATATTCTATGACCATTTCCTACTGTGAGTGCATACGCACCACCATCTCCACGATCGTTTGGGGAAAGCGCTCCCGTCTCTCATTTCCCTTTCTTATCCTCTCAATCTTTATGCATGGATTACTGGGAATTATCCTGCAATTAGATTCAAAACTAATGTTGAAAAGTAAAATACCCGGGTTTGGATCATCACTTTTCTTCAACATTTTATTCTGACTACAGCGGGAGATTGAGAAAAGAGAAAGAGAAAATGAGGAAAATATAAGGAGACGAAGAAAGGGAAAGTCTCAGAAAAAGAGAAACCTCTTTTGGCTGACAAACTTTTTTTTAAACTCATTCTTTTATGTAACTGCTCAACTCGTATTGGTGAGTCTGTTCGCTGCTACCCTACCAGCGTAGATGCCTCGTGTTCTGATGCCAACTCAGGTTTTACTCTTCTTTAACCAGTTTCTCATCGTGATATTATGTATATTTCTTATTATTATAAATACCACGACTGCATAAACCTTTTCTCCCCTGTTATATAACCATTTCCCTTTGTGCATTGCATACATCATTCTTCTACAATGATATTAAATGAGTGAACCTGAACAGACGAGAGCAGCAGCAGCAGTGCCAGGTTGCTGTAGTGGAAATAGTAAATGCTTTAACTTTTATATTTCTTCCTCTTACTATACTTCATGCTTACAAACATTTTTTACACTTGTCTGGTTACAATAATCTCCACGTGGAAGAAACCAAGAAAGAAAAAGAAACTTTTCTTGAATTTTTTTGGTACTTTCTCGTTAACCGGGTGAAAACGGTGATGATGGTGATGGTGTTGGGTTGGATAGAGTTAGCAGAGGAATAGTTACAACTACACACGTAGCTCAGTCTATTCATGCATGCATGGAAGAAGTAGCTTCGCTGGCAGTTGATATAAAAGTCTTTTATCTCAAATTTATATATTACTTACCTCAACCGTCATCATCATCATCATCACGTTCATGATCAGAGCAATGGCAGTTGCAATATATGCAAAGTAAAGTGTGCACAAATACTTTCCTGCCTCTCGTCATTGTAAAAGATACAAGCTCAAGTTTTACAAAGTAAATAGTATACTCCTTCCCACACAACATTTGCTTTCAAGAAAGGTGTAATAATATGAAATAGAAAATGAGAAACGAGTGGAACTCACTCAGCAGAGCATCTACAGGCATAATATTATAATATGTAGTGAAAATAAACGAAAGAACGACAAAAACTATTTTCTAATTTTCTGTAAAACGTAATCGATCAATTTTCTATCCAACTCTGGTTATCATGAGCTTTACCTTTGATGCTTAACGGCAACTGGCTACTTTATGTGACTGGTTTGGATACATGCATATTATATAAATGGGCATACCTATATTTGTCGCACACTATTAAATACGATCAAATAACTTATGAGTAGAATAAGTACCTGGTAAAGCTGTAGACAGTCTTGTTGAAATTTCCCTTGATGCTTGGTAGATAAACCTTCCATGCTCCATAGTATTTGACTAGAACTTTTATCACATGGAGTCCATTTCTATAACACAAAGGTGTGCATAAAACGTGAAATATCTATCTGTATTATAAGTTTAACAGTCGATATTTCGGGGATGGTTTTGTTTGAATATGCATGCTTTAGTATATACTGATTGACTATTTCAGTGGAATTTAGTGGGAAGTTAGATTGGAAGGCAATGCATATTACATGAGCGAAAGTAAAAAAAAAACAGAGTTTCTCTGCCTCAAAACTTTCTCCAATCAAGAAGCAATATACTTACTTAGGATAATGTACCTCATTCGATTAAAACTGAACACACTGCTAAATCCTTTTTACAACGAACATCCACTTACATATATGTATCTGGTTTGATTAGAAATTCTACATGCATATTTAAAAAGCACAGTAATACCAGGCAATCTATCCAACAAGCCGTGGTTGGATTTGATTATATCATCATCAGCAATATTATGCATATCCAATAAATAGAGTAGTCGCTTGTATATGTAAGAATCTACTCACAATGTAATTTATCAACCAGACAAACTAAAGTTTTTTTTTACAAGTATTCAACTCTACTTTGTTCAATTGGGGAAAATCGACTTATTGCTGACAAAATACCATTTAAAATCGTTGGGATTCACTACAATGAATGTTTCGCTCTACAGTACATACTTAACTTAGACACTAATTGACTTTATTAGGATCATCACGGACCTAATTTAATCAAGAAAAAATAATGCAACATGAAAATTGCCATTTTACTTTTACGACTTTTAAAATTAGAAAACAACAAAAATGGCCGTTTCTTCCCAAATGGCATCCATGCACTCCGCTTTAAATCATTCTAAGAAAACAACAAAAATGTTACTGACAAAAGAACTCTTGCCATTAGCACTACTGGCCTTTTTGGGATTCAGCTCGCCAACTCGTCGTGGTTGAAGGAGATAAGCATCCGTAAAATGTTGGGAGACTGACGACGCCAAAGTGATAAATAGAAAGCAGCAAAAACTGCTCTAATTTCCAAACTTAATAGCAAAAGTATGTAGTAATATCTTATCGCAAAATTCTGTAAAGCTTTTTTGGTCAGACAAGAATCGCAACTACGTTTAACAATAAAATTCTAGTTAGCCATAGATAAACGTTTGAATAGTGCTGAGCAATTTTAGGCTTTTTCTGTGTACATTCTTGTTTTAGCACAATGCTTAACCCCATTCACGTAATCTGGAATTTTTGTACTTGTATTCTATAGAGATTTTCAAAAGAGTAAAATAAATCGCATAAAATATTTCCTTTGCGGCTTACACAAAAAAATATTGCAAAAATGCGTATTCTGGGTACACCATTCTATTTTCCAGAGAGAATAAACAAATCGAGTCAAGTGAAAAGAGGTTTCTTGCATCATCGTCATCAACAGCCCTTTCTGTCATGCTGCCCTGTCGGCCTTCTGGTAAATGGAGTGAATGAATATACTACTACTACTACATAATATGACAAAGCACAATACTATCAAACTCGATCCGACTGATATGTGAAATACCAAATGCGTGTGTCTGTGATCAAATGTTACCCTGCGAGATACATATAGGTCATAGGCATAGGTATTCTTCTGGCACAAATTCTTGCAATATGGGGAAAGCAGTGAAAGCCAAAGCAGTTATCCGGTCGCCAACAACAGATGAGAGTGGGAGAGAAACACGAAAGATTAGGGGAACCTGGCTTGCTGGGAGGCAGAGTAAAATAGTAATGTCACTTTAAATTCAAGCCACGTTATCACTCCCTTAGTTCAATTGTTCTGCTGTTTAGATTCCAGGAACAGGCACACTCCATGACATGCTCCTATAAGTTTAAATATAACCCTGAGTTACTCAACGTTAGCCAGCAAGCGGTGGTGGTGGCAACTTTATACACCTAGCTTGAACATGAACAAATGTATTGCTCGCTGACTACTTTATACTTTACACCACCGTTTTTATTGGAATCCACTGCCACCAACCATGCAGAAGCATGATGAGATGTGCCGCTGCCACGATGTTGTAGTTATCTTTTTTCTTCAATATTACAAGTAAACTAACTGATATTGCAGTGTATATAAGCTATTTACTTGACATTCCATCGGGTTCTCCTGGGAGAAAGCCGTTGTATTTTCACTCGTGCCAATTGATATCAGGTCTGGACCCTTCTGCAACAAAAAACGTGATACTAACGTAAGCTGCTTGATGTGTAAATGTGAAAGCGCGACCGGCATCCCACCAGGAGGAGAAATACAAATAGCTGAAGCGCATATATTCAGGCCCGTTTACATTGCAATTCAGATGGATTGTTGCTGATATTTTCTATGCCATCCGGATCTCCTTCTCTATCCTCAATAAATGTTGTACTTTGTTTATGTGTACGAAAACTCCGTTAGTTTTGCACAATATTGCACGCTCTCTGCATGATGTGATACATTAGTCCCGTGTGTGTGTGGAGTAGGTGGTCGGCATCATTGGAATTTTTGTACTGCTGTTGCGTTTCCGACGCTGCCACTACCACCAAAGAAAATTTCGTTTATATCTAATGGAAAGGAATTGAATTGATTGAAACTCAAGAAACCTTTCCCTTTTGAGACGAGTAAAGGCATTAGTAGAGAGAGAGAAGCAGGCATATCCTGTTCGTCTTCAAAATGAAATAGACCAGCACTTGTATCGATTGTAGTGGAGATGCTTATAGAAAACGAAAGGAACTCATGCACAACTTTGCGTTGTGCTCGACCTCTTTGTCACTGACAAGATACAGTATATTGGAAATGTGAGCTGAATAGCTAGATTTAATTTCCAATTTCACAGGTTATAATCCCAACAACTTGATGGGAAGGATATTGACCTTGTCGCGATAAACACTACATATGGTTTAAAGTTTCTCTAAATACCTGTTTGGAACGTCAGATATATCGTCAGAAATGAAGTGATAATTGAGGATATAAGCCAAGAGGGATTGGTGCACTGTAATTGAAAATTGAAGCTAAAATACGACGTGAGCTTTGCTTCTTGCTATACAACTACAAGAACTAAAAGACTTCAAGATTCCAATAATATTAATGCTTGTATTTTCTTCTTTCCAAACTTGCTCTAATAGGAATCTAAATACTTGAGAAATGGTCTATTAAGTTCGGGATACAAGTTTAGCTGAAAGAACCATGAGTTTCAAACATTTCCTATTCACGCATTTACCTTTTTATAGGTGTATAGTTTGCTGTCATTATCCCAATGTGAAAGTTTTTCGCACTGTTGATCGCTATTGTTTGTTGTTGTGAGCAAAGTGAGCCGAATGAGCCTTGGAAAAAGTTAGGAAAGCGAGGAAGAAAGGCGTAATGAATTGTCTGTCATTCTTTCAAAGCTAACGATTAGTTTTGGAAAGTTGCTGAAAAAATATACATATTATATATAAATCCATGTATCCGTTTTATATTTACTAGCAGGCAGAGTAAAGTAAGCCATATATTTATAAAGTAATCTTGCTTGTATTCCTTATTATCATTTTACTTCCCTGTTTGGGAAATGAAATGAGTTTCTGCTAAACCGTAAACTAAATGTGAACGAAAATTGGAAGGTATACGTAATCAGGAGGACGACAAAGAGAACCACTTTCACAACCACTCTCGCCTTTCCCCAGATCGCTTTCTTTTATATGCTTTCGCCCATTTAGTTAAATATACAAGAGTAGATGGAAAAGTGTGCTGGGAAGTGGAGAGCGTGGAGTTCTTGAGTTTTGCCTCAACTATCATCATTACATATCAGGTTGTTTAAGGACTTCATTCGCTGATTTCATATATACTATGAGACACTTGAGTACACAGACAACACAAACTACCGTCTACTTATGGCTTTTTCTATTTATTTTACTGATTGGTACGAGAGGATAGCATACTGAATTCCGTTGAAGGTATTTGCTGTACTTTTCTAGTTTGACGATGTCTGTGTACTCATACTCCGCCTGATTTTCTTTTAACAAAACTTGTTACCTGGAACTGGACATTTCACTGCTCCTGACAATGTAAATTGTCTAGTCTTTACAGATAAGAGCAATAAAAGGAAACCCTCTCGATTTTCTCCTATTACATGTTCTAAAACACTATGCTTGTTTAAGGTAGGAATTAAAGGCATCACAAATGGGAAAATGCTTTAGTTGTACTGATAAACGAGCTATATGCTTTCACCTCGTTAAAAACTGCAGCCATTTTTTGAAAAACGAGGTTTGTTTTCCAATTTTCTGCCAGCCATATTAAACTTCTATAAAGGCCAGCCAAAAATATATTTTGAGAATATTAGATATAAAAATAATGTGAAACAATATTTATTTTAGAATATTAAAAAAAGGAAAGCTTATGCGATAGCCGCTGTCGCGTGTTGATGTTGTTTTGTCTCATGGAATGAAAGTAATTTTAAAATATTTATGAATGTAACGCCATCACACTATCTTCTTTAGTACACTACATTAGCTTCAAACATACACGATTACAAGGGCTCATTACATTCATTTATTAGAAATGCAGTAGTAGTACGTTTTCGGACCGTCGTCCAACAGAAGAACATAATGCTCTGCGTCTAGAGACCTGAATTTACTACCCTTCTATTTCCTGTGCTCTCTTTTCACAGGAGAAAATGCGTGAAATGCATTTTATAATCGCGTGATAAGTTGCAGTTACATTAGTTTCTTTTGTCGTTTTTCTTCGGAGTCAGCAGAGCCTCATACATGTAGAAAGCGAATATAGAAGTGTTATCTGCCTTCTCCTCACAAACTCTAAACTTCTATTACGCTTATTAGTAAATAATATTCGTTTTTCGCTCAGTTCTCTTCTCCAGGCTCATTTCCTACATTATACACAATTCACCAGTCGAAGCATTAGAGAGATCCCATCAAAACTGAAAGGCACGTTCTCTTCAAGCCCTGTAGTGTGTGGGCGCAAAGAGTTACCAGAAAAGCATGTGGAATCCAATCCAGTGAAAAGTCTATTGAACCTGCCTCTCAAAACAGCTACACCTATAACCGGAACGTGCCTACACAAAAATGCGAATGAATCTAAATAGTTCTTGTGCTGTACAAAACGGCGGTGCAATGTTCAAGATGTAAATCCTTATTATACGAACGCAATAACTATAAACAATATACATTTATTATACCTGCCCATATAGGTTGTAATATGTCAGGGAGAGAACTGGCTGCAATGACCTGACTTGGATAATATGGTGATGAAGAAGGTATAAAATAGAAGGAAGATATTAACAGTAAAACATATAGGATGAGCCCAAATAAAAGAAACAAGCTAAATGGATGATATTTTTTATAATAAAAGAGCCAGCAATTGTTTAAGAATAGAAGCTACACACACATACATTATTTCGAGGAAATACCTAATCGCAGAGGCGCGTCGTCGTCTTCCATTTATATAATTCCTTTGTTTTGGAATATGTATTTGGTGAAAAGGAGCGCATTGCTCTGCACTTTGTTTGTATTGATGGGGAGTTATAAAAAAGAGGGGATACGTACAAATCCCATTACTTACTACTGTCGGCGTGATGTTGAATACGCATACGGTTAGACAACAACAGGAATTCCACTGTTTTGTTCACAAATGTAATACAATCATGTTTCCTTTTTTTAGAGGGAAGAGAAAGAAAAATGAAGGGGAAAGCAAGAAATAGAGTTAGTAAATAGATTTCATGCAAATGGACTGTGAGAAATCATTTGTTTTGTTCTAAATCACTTTCTTGTTCAGAAATACGAGCAATAAGACACACGTTGCTGAGCTCCTTGCCCTTTTTTGTTTCCTTTTCACTTTCCCCAACAAAATTGAAAGTGACTTTTTTCTGAAGTACATGTATATATTTGAAGAATTTGTCTCAAGGTAAAGGATTGTTCACTATTTTTCAAGGTTCCCAGTTGTCCACAAGCAAGATGAAGCTAATGGAAAACACTGATAAAACACATGAAGAATTTTATTTCTTGGAAGCTTATTGATATACTGTACACTGACTCTCCAGTGTTTTCCTTCGGACCCAAGAGCAGAAAAAATGAATGTGTCAAATGAACCATATCACAATTGATCATAAAACATTCCAAATTTGAAGGTTCGTGAAGCACTTTGTGTTGGTATACTCTTCATGTGCCACCTTGCATTTTGCATCACTTGGAATAATATCTTCATAGCATTGCAAATACGAAAATGCATTGAGAAAGGAAACATTTGTTCTTAAATTAGTGTTATGCGCACAGCACATTATGAAATGCGGTTCTGTGACTTGTACAGCCAAGAAAAATTGCTTTCAGTTCAAACCTACTCATTCATCTCTTGCTCAAGACTAATTGTGTGCTTCCATTCTCACATTAAAAAGCAAAGGAAACATGAATAGCTCTTGGAAGAGTTGTTTCACTTCAAATATGCCCTTTTACATTGACTGTAAACATTGAATGGAAGAAAGAGTGTAACTCAATGAATTTACATAGTTATTATTATCAAAAGCTATATACTTTTACAAAAGGGTGGCTGGTATTATAAACTGTAAAGCTATACAGTTTCGAACGACTACTTCTGCTTTTCGTTGGGAGAGAAGACGAGACACAGCATGAAAATTTTCTACACGCTGTAGTACACAGTGCAATGTTTAATTCTGTAGCTGTTGGATCGCATGTCGTGATAACGCTATTGTAGTTGTAGAATCAAGGTTAAAATATTTCTTTTCATTTCCTCTTCCCACATTTCATCCGTGAATTCCTTCATTAGAGATGCCCAAGTCCAGTTATTAATGCCTAGCTTCTCCTCTGTTATTATGATTATTATTATGATTACTTTTTTTGGAATGTGTTTCGGGCTCCTTGTCTTTTCGACGGCACGGTCTCATATTGTTATTGTTGCAGACAAAGGATACATTCACCACGTATCGCAGGTGAATATTACCCGCCCTTACTTTCCCCATTTATCAAGAGTTCTCAAGTAAAGTGTACTTTCATAGAAAACGAAACTTTAGATCTCGATGATGGCGAAAAATTATAATTATCAGTATACTGTTTAACAATGCCGGAGGTATTTGTGACAGGTAGATTATACTCATGTTTTACGCTGATTATCAACGGGTTTTCTAAATATTTGAGTTCAATGACATTATTAACATTAAATCGATATTTTAACTTGGTCCATATTCTAATTAGGAAATGAGTCACACTATTGTACTGTACCTTTTGATTTTTCAAATTATTCGACTTAAATTTCCAGCATTTCTTAGTCATCAGTCAAGACAAAATGGAAAGAATAAGAATCGATGGTGGACATCCATGTCATTGGAGAGTGTAAAATACATTTTACACCAACTTTGTTCCAAACTACAGCATAAACCACGCAAATAATACAGTAATAAAACAGAGGTACATAATACTACCGCTAAACAATGAATCGAATTAGACACAGCAGAAGAAAGTAATAAAATGATTCGATATTCGTGTAGTATAATGCTGATTCAAAGCAGATGCTATTATTTTTATTGCACTTGTGTTTTGGTAAATACTAATTTGGTTTCATGTGGGTTTACACTCTAGCTTTTAATGCATTTCCCTATATTATTGTTTCGCTGCTGTTTAGATATGTATACCAAAAGCATTTTACTTTTCAACAAAGCTTGAGAGGAAATGAAGAAACCTTACTGGGCATGGTCCGGATCCTTTATGATGCTGTTGTTGTAGTGGTTGCATGTGAACCCACAATAAAGAAGACTGATCTACATACATATTATGCCCTCTTACATGCCTTGAATGATGAAAAGCATATCTCTCTTGAAGAAGTTTCATTTTTCCGGCTATCAAGCAAGAACGATGCGATGTCGAACCGTTAACAGACTATAGAATATGGAAATAAGAAAGAGTTGGTTGCTAACTTGCTTGGATGTCTAGGGCCTTATTGAAAGACTGAGAAAGTTTTCCAAATACATTCTATGCATGTAAGGTGCCATATGTATATGTCGTATTTATGACTATGACTGTTTCATATTATCTTGATGTGCTTAAGTGGGCACATAGTTGCGAGTTGTTGCTATTATCTCGTATACTTGGTAAATTCGCTAGATGATTACTCCACGATAATGCAATATAATAATGCTTGGCTGGAAGAGTCACTCACGAGTTACAACAACAATGTCAAACTTTCTTGGTTGTTTGTGCATGCACAAAGCACAAGAATAAACGAAGGAGAAAGTTATTTGCGTAGTTATAAGCGCAACTACAGGCCGCGTGTCTGCTATTATGACAAATTACACTTACAATGTCATAGTATGCGTATGCCGTCCATAAATAGGACAATTACCAATATTACTGCGTACTTTGTCATTCCATTCATTCAGAGAATATCAAAATCCTGCTGTCGCTATTCCTCTTGTTATTGTAATACGAAGCTAGTTCTGCACACTTATGCTTGTCGCTGTTCTCTTTGCTATCAGTGTGTGTGCAACGAAGCCATAAGCATGTAATGGTCATTGCTCATAATAATAAGCCATGCATGTTAATGATCATGAATGAGCATGTTTGAGTTGCCTTTTTGCTCATGTCTCGGTTGAGCCCAATTTTCTACGTGTATCGCACATGCAAAGACACGGAAGGACATGAAAGAAACAAGTTGTTTCCAGTCGTAAACTCGTGTCGCGAACGCCATTCTCAGAGATTACATGTAAATTTTGAAGTGCTCTATTATTACTACACTTACTTGTTGTCGCATCCTTGTATATAAAAGGGATATTCATATTTGGAATCTGGAACATGGCACGATGCAAACATATAGATGTGCAAAACCAGATCCTAAACAGACAAGACTCATGGTTTAACCAGATATCTAATAATAATGTTTGCAAAGTAATTTCAATTTCTGTATTATAATTCTCATTCCAGGTTTAACTTCGGATATATACCTCGTTCGTGAAGGCGTTGTCAACGAGTATGCCCTGGGTTTCGTGGTCAATGTGCCATCACAAATTGAGACGTTGTATTTCTCCTGGCAGTCCCTCATCAAGAAGCCGGTAAGTGAGAGTAAACAACCATATTATTTTATACTCCAGACTACTATATAACCTCGTCTGTTATAATATTGTGTTTATACTTGCATATAAAATCTATGTAAAAGCTGTTTTATTTTAGAGCCAAGGCTAAAGAAGTTAACTGATAATATTGCCGTTATAATTTTATGCACATTTAAGTGACTCCGCCCGTCTACTTCCAGGAGAGTTCAATTAACTGTTAATTGAAATTTTTGGAGATGATGCAAGCGTGTCATCTACTCGTCGACCTATTCAATTTCGCTGTCAGAATTATTGTGTTTTGCAAAACAATGTTTGTAAGAACTGGATTGTACCAATCATTTTAATATCGAATCAAGGGGGAATAGAAGTGATGGGTGTAACTCAGCGATTCTCATTGAAATCAAAAACTCATATATTCCCTAAATGCATGAATTCTTTAATGTTGGTTAACTCAGAAAACACCTCCCAATAGGAACTGTCAACACTGGTGTACCAGTAAATAAGTAAACCAGAGAGAACTGTGGTGTTTCATAATGTCTAATTCTCTGATTCATTAGGAAGAGAAAATTGCTTTTGGTAATATGAAAGCAATGCTTTCATCAACAGAATGGTATCCCAACGTAAAACATACAAAGCAGAGGAGTACAAATTTTAGTCTATGAGGACGACTTTCACAATTCTTTTTGTCGAGAAAAGTCTCCAGCTCAACTCCAATTCTTACGCACAGTAGCATTCATTTCGAAAATCTGATTTAATTTAGAGCCTTCCATTTGACTTTCTTTGTATTATTCTGTCGTATGGAAAGCATACCTATACGTCTTCGTTTTGTGCAGGCATTTTTAGTGTGTGTAGCTCTAGTTCCATTAGTTATAGTGACAGTCTACAAGTTATTCGGATATAGTAGGGCAAATAATGTTAAATAGGGAAATCCGAGCTCATTCATCAGACCATCCGTCTTAATTAAGTTGCGCATATGATTCCCATCTACCACACTTATATCATCAATAGAACCTCTGTAATATATAGACTGTGTTTTTATAGCACTAAAAAGGAGAAAGCAAGCATTACATCATTTGATGCTGTTGCATTATGTACATCCAACACAGCGTTCTCGGGCTCCACTGAAACTTTCATTTTTCCTTTTTAGCCATCTATATAAAAACAGTCAGTCACTCTTCAGTTCGGATGGATCATCGTCATCAGAAGTGAAAATAAAATGCCTTTGTCCATCAAATGCCTTCATTCATTATCTATCTCTTGTGCGAACGGATCGAGGAACAAGGCGTGTAAGCACTCCTCCTATGTCAGTCTGCACCCCAGGCGGGAGTTTTCCCTTCTGACTTCATATTCATAAAACATGTCTCTTTTTTGCTCGGAGCTGCACACTATACATATCCCATAATTTACTTTCACAATGTCATGATGAACTGTAAAAATACATCACACGTCAAGCGTTCTTTGTGCTTTCATGTACTTTTTTGAGCCTCATATAAATTTTACAGCTATGATCATATATGTATAATTGTCTTTTAAAAATACATATGACCTTATAAGCAATCCATTTCAGAAAACATTATACCGTATACGCATCAATACGCAATTGCTAGGTATATATAATTTCACAAATAAACACGTGATATAAGATACTTACATACGACCGTGTGCAAGCTTGGATTGGAACCCCTGTAGGAATTAGATTTTCATTTAAAGCTTGAATAAAATTCATTCGTAGTCTGGTAGCCTAATAGGGATTTTGTTTGATCCATTTATGCTCTCGTTGCTACTCCTCAGAGCCCAGCTCATATTTCACTTAACAGCATTATGTTCGGTTGTTGCTCTGTGCTGGACTATCAGTTTGTCTATGCGATGGTGATGGTGTGATGATGATAGTCTTGTTCCTACCTTAGATTACAAAAAGAGAGCTTTGTCAGCTTTTCGTTCTTCCTGTCTTATTTCCAACCATTAAGCTTGCTTTCATACAACTCTACTGAAGTTATATTACAGAGTAGAAGCATAATGTTTGCTTGCACTTTACTTTTGTCCATATGCATACCTTCGTGTATCAGTTTTCATGCCTAGCTGTAAAAAGTAAAAGCAGAGATAGATGTTTGTACATTTTAATTATTTATTTAACTGATTAAAAGCAAAGAGAGTCTACGGCCAGCCCACTACATAAGGATACATTTATTTTGGCGTTTGTCAAAATTTTGATTTAATATTCATGCTGGATAGCCTTTAGCTACCCAATGTAACTTCATGACACCACACTTTGATCCATATTACTGTCAAGTACGATAATGTAATTTTAGACTTTCGTATTGAAGTGACATCTGAATATCAAGAGGGGCTGGAGGCAAAGAGTAAGAGTTAAACTAAGGAGCATGATTGCAGCCATTCTGTGTGTGTGTAGAGCTCAACAAAAATTAGTTGCGTACGTAGTCTCCCCTTCCAAGACTAGTAATTATTTATCCGTAGTTTCACGAAATTTACATGCATAAGTAATGTGCTACGGGCTAGTAAAGACGAAAATTATGTAAGTTTATACCTGCTTGGGAAAAACACAGTGTACAGATAGACACACTTACTTTAGTAGATTTTAACAGCGTTTTAAACTCTATTTATCATCATTTTCTCCACATTTTCTTCTTAACAACGGTCATTTTAAGCACACATTATTATTTTTGTACGTCAAAAACTAGTAAAGTTTAGTATATGAACGCATACACACACATACGATTATGCTTTAGAAGTTACATTGTAGGAAAGATACTTTAGCATGTTCCTTCAGCAGTGTATCACAGGATATAAGCCTCTTTTCAATGCATACACTATTAACACAATGTAGAACGAATTTTCGATACTTGGATGCAGAAAGCACAAAATACCTCTTTTTGGAATGGAACTAAGCAGCGCATAAACGCACAAGTTTTCGCATAAATTATTCACAAACGTTTGCTCCAAGACACTAAAAATGGCTTGCAGATTTTGACTACATAAAAACGACTCATTTACCATTAAAGAACACGAGCGAGTAAAAAATTCTCAATTTCTTTATTCGGTCTAACAAATATGCTCTCCTATATGCTTGCATTTAGAACAGGAATAATTATAATTGTAGTACGGCTGGTACGGCAAGAGTCAGAAACATAAAAGCTATGACTGTCACTAGCAAGTCTAGTGACATTTTCCTTTTTCACTGCGCCATTCAAGTAGCAACTTTCATTCTGAGAATAAGAGCATCTCATCCTCATAGTAAGTACCTGAATATCTAAGGAAAACGCTTACTCGTCGAAATTAACTAGTCTTAGTTTTTACCCACATTGTCCAAAAGCAGCCAAAAGGCAATCAAGTAACAAGGTCAAAGATTGTGTGTTCTTTCCTAAAGCTTTTCCAACAGTAAACAGCTCTACTAAAGCATGCACTGAAAATGCAACGGAATGTACAGTCTGTGTTCACATACATAAACTTTCTCTAAATAGAGTTAGCAAAAGAAACGACCAAGATTTTCAACTGACTGGTCGGTCGACCAGAGAATATTTTATTACATATTGGATTTTCATGGGAAGCATGAAAATGGCGTGAAGCGGTGTTTTTTACCTCACACAACTTACTCGTCACTAGTGTGCATACCAAGATTACATGTGTGAAACACCTCGTGTATGTATGTTTGTGTGACTATGCATTCATGTGGCGAGAAATTTAGTTTCTCTTTGCCTCAAGATTTTTCCTGCTCTTAAGAGAGGAAAGTGAAGAAAGAATGACTCCTAAAAAGCTGGAAACGTCAACTGTGTGTAGATTTACATTTTTCTTTTGTTAAATCGTTTCTTTAAGTCTACTTAGCTCGATGTCCTTTGCTTTTACAAACATGTGCATCCACCACATATTTCAAGAAACGTAAGAGGTTCTATAACAGTCACCGCTATCCTCAAAGCAGGAAAGGGAAGAAAAAATATGAGACTTGGTACTTTATGTTTACAGCATTCGAGCACTCATGGTTGGCCAACTGGACTGGGAGTAGTACTTGGTTACATTTTGCGTTTTGGCTGCACAATTTATGTATATATGTCAATTTACCACTCAGTGCCTTTTACATGTATATATGTTATACCTGTAAGGGCTTATGAAACAGTTAAAACAAACCGCTTCAACAACACTCTCCAACGGTTTACAAGCGTCGTAGAAGAATGCCTTTGGTATTGCCGAAGACGCCCATGTAGGTTAGAAAAAGGTATATACAATAAAAGCAACTCTCGTACAGCAATTGGCACGCAACACAATTAAATTAACTAATGAAAAAAGGATCTTTCATTCACATCACATTTGACATTACTATTACTATGTACAATTGTTCAACAACGGTACGGTGAAAATTCCTTTACAGCATTCATTTTTGTTTTTAAAGTACTTTAGACTCGATAGCATTTTAAACAATATTTATTTTCGTAGAACATTTTTACTGGAAGTGAGCCGGAATGTATGTTTATAGTCTTTTAATGTGTTTAAAGTAGAAATGTAGATTGAAGTCTTAAATTTGTTGTTGTACTTGTAATAAACATCTTGCGTCTAAGACTAATCATATCTTAGTAGTATGCATAACAGTAGTGCAAGCTCACATATCGATGCATAAACTGGGCTGTTGAAATGAAATAGAGATATTGCATGAGCTACTTTCTATTTGTATGTAAAGACAAACGTAAATGAAAGTCACATGAATGTATACTTTACAGTGGCTTGGTTCTTAGCACATGGTGAGGTCTTGTTGGGTTAGGCGTGCCAGAGGGAAGTCATATTCCGTGCAGTTAATGACAATTTGCAAAGGCATATAAAGTGTAGCCACGACTGAGAACTTAACTTTAACCACACTACTACCTATATGTGTGTGGCATGAGTATAGCTTCGTATTTCGTATGAAGCTTTGTACAAAATTCCTTTGGATTCCCTTTGTTTTCACAAACCTGTATAGGTTTTATGTTAAGGCTACGCTGCTGGATACAAAAAAGATGCAAAGCATATAAGAATTTGTTGAAAGTTCCTGCAAAACAGAAAGGAAGGAGTCAAGATTAGTTTACTTGGTTTTCCTGGCTATTTTATATTTTCTTTGTGGCGACAGGTACACAGTACATGTTGAGATGAAAGAATAGGAGTACAGCTTTGCAAGAAACAATATTGTATGCGCATGCATGCTATAAACTCCTTTTTATGCGCCACCGCTACATTGTTCAAGTCCGTATCAAATTTGAAATGGGATTCACTTTTCGAGAAAAGCCACGCATTTTATACGACAGGCCTCAAGTGGTAAGTATAGGGGTGGTTTTGGTGCCAACTGGAGCACCTTTCTTGTATTTATGACTAGTAATTAGTCACACATAAGCATGAGCAATATCCATTTCCTTCGAATACATGAAAACTTTGGGTAATGGTGCAAAATTATTTTATTGTAACACGAAACTAAAACTTATATAGAATTACATGTTTCTTGGCTATTATCATTTATTTTCTTCGTATTATTTGCAAACGAACATTGTTATATATTATGCTGACGTTCCACTTTTCCTTTGTTTGTTCCAGCAATCCAAAAAATTTGTATTTTACCTTCGGTACAAAAAATAATCAGAAACCATTTTAATGTTAGCTAGAGCTTTATGGACTCCATTTCACTGTATTTACATGTGTTGTGTTAATTATTTGCTAGCTATTGCACATTTTGTATCCAAACGGATTTAGTTTTTGTCACAATATATATGCATATTGCATACGACGACTTTCTCTAAGCCACTCAGAGCTTGCAGGATAAAAAAGCAAAATCAGCGTTTGCAATTCCCATGTTACAATATCATTTTACTGAATGAAGCAATTCCGCCCACTCATATAGAGCCGACAGTATAATGCATCTTGTTAAACAGCATTCTACTCATGAGTCGCCAAACTAGCAGAGGAGGCGGTAAAATTTTGAAACGACAAAAAATGGGTAAAGTTTTTTTAAGCCCAAGAGATATTGTTTTTGCCCTTCCCCTTTTTTCTAATGTACTCAGAGTACTTCTTAGTTATCAGAAAAGAATATGCCGAGCATTTAACAATGGACGAATATTACCCTTTATGGAGTAGGTACGCACTGTCTAAGTCAACAAGATTTTTTTGTCGTTTTCCTTTCATTCATTTGCTTGACTAGGGATGCATGACGTGTATAAGGAAAGAAAAGAATACGAACGGAGTCCAATGGCTCGATCTGGTTGAAACGAGCTAGCACTGTCTTCCAGATTGAATGAACTGACTGGTATGTCTAACATGAGCCCGTTTCTAAGTAAATCCGAAAACAACGGACCCGGAGAAAGTGTACGAGTTCTTGTTTACGAAAGCATCAATAAGTCACTGCTACAAACAGTAGAAGTTTTTTTTCTTTCCCCATCCATTCCTAAATGAGAAAGAAGTTTGAAAAATTTGTCTAATGTTTCCTAAGGAAATTCATTCAACCATCTTTTTCGAATGTAACTTTTTTTACCCTTTCTCTCCATGGTTTTAGCTTGTTCAAAAAAAGTAATGAGCAGAAGAACTCAGCTTTTTGTTTCATTTGTGTGTTTCTTAAACTAAATGGTGTTTTTGAAAGTTTTCTTTTGTTGAGTTTCGTTTCTTGATCTATCCTATGGAAATGCGTTTACATTGTAAGTAGGCATATTACAAGGTGTATATTTACTATATAAAGTACAATGTATGAATGATAAAGTTGTAATATGTCCGTAGTACTTAAAATTTAGTAATTATGCAAAAGATGAAAGCTCTCTACACAACAAGGCTTTTATATTTTCCAATATTCAACAATTAACTTACGTCGCAACTCAAACCGAAACCACAAACACGTGTCTCAGGAATTCAACTGTTTACCACGTCACTCATGTAAGGCACAAGTTAGAGAAAGCATTGAACTAAACCACAGAAAGTTGGTTAATGCCTACGAGCTACGTTTAATACTTGGATTACAATTGACAATTAAAAATTCACCAGACTCTACACAAAATCAACAGAGCCGGAATCCATTTATGACAGGCAGAGGTTTTAAACCGCAGTTATCCCACAGTATTCATAACAATTATTTCAAATAAAACTTTTATCTAAAACCTATTTCATCTTAAGCGCATTTGCAATCTATTTGCAAAATAGAATATCCATTTGCTATATTGGTGCTGCTACCCATACTTTCACTATGCTTTCATGAATGCACTTACTATTGTAATGTGTTATTAAAAACATTTTTGATACTTTATAAAATGTGTAAACATCATACCTACAGTCACCTGACAAAAAAGTTCGGACAAACTATATGAGTTCATAAATTGCAGTATAACTATTGCACTCTACGACCGTTATTTCTAATTTTTGCATATGTATAACTACGTTAATTTTTACACCTGATAGCACAATTTCATTCAAATATCATGATTACACGTGATATAAATAGCGATTGTTTTCTAAAAGTCTACTTGACTCGAGTGACAATAAAGTTCGGACAATTAATTGTCTACAGGTTTCTTTCGATTTCAAACAAAAAATCAAAAACTTTTACCAACATATTATTTTTGCGAAGTTACTAGGGCAATAATAATTGTGAAAGTGCTAAGTATGGGAAAAGGAAACCCTATTTCAATGGAGGACAGGCAGCGGATCATCTTCATGTTTGAAAATGGTATTAAATTGTCAAAAATTGGGGAAAAAGTGCACCGAACTCGACAAACGGTGCATAGTATCGTTCAACATTATCGATTGACCGGTTCCATTCGACCCAAGCCGCGAATTGGAAGGACACGCAAGACTTCTGTACGGGATGACCGAAAAATTGTTAATCTTGCTCTGGGAAATCGTAAGACAACGCTCCAGGAGTTGGGGAAAACTGTTCGGAACCATCATGGGATTCAAGTGTATGACAGGACTATCCTTAGGAGACTCAAGGAAGCAAAAATTTCGGGTCGAGCAGCCCGTATGAAGCCTCTGCTGACGAAGAAGCACCGCGATGCCAGACTAAAATGGTGCCGAGAAAAGCAGCACTGGACGCCAGCGCAATGGCAAAAGGTAATCTGGTCGGATGAATCCAAATTTTGCCTAGTTGGGACCATGGGGTGCCAGAGAGTCTGGAGGCGACCAGGGGAGGCCCTTAAACCTGAATGTGTAGCATCTACAGTGAAGCACGGAAGACGTACATTATGCGATTTCGATTCATGTGAAATGAGTTAATGCAGTACTTAATAAATCTTCAACAACTTTTATAGGCTCCGTCATGGTTTGGGGATGTTTTTCCAGAGCAGGCGTAGGAACGTTGGAGCACATTCCTACGACCATGAACAAGGAAATTTACCGGGACATTTTGGAAAGAAATGTGAAACTGTCGGCCAGAAAACTAAAACTTTCACGGGGCTATATCTTTCAGCAAGATAATGACCCGAAACACACTTCCAAACTTGTTCAGCAGTGGTTCAGGGATAAAAAAAGTCAAGCTACTTGACTGGCCTGCCCAATCCCCTGACGTTAACCCCATCGAAAATCTCTGGTGGGAGCTTGAAAAGAAACGTAAACTACGTGGAGAACGCCCCAAAAATTCAACCGAATTGCTTCGAGTCCTCGGGTTAGAATGGAATTCAATTTCATCTGAGGTCACTGCTAAGCTCGTCGACTCCATGCCCCGGCGTGTTGAAGCTGTCATTGCTGCAAAAGGAGGGCACACAAAATATTAAAACTTTGAAATGGCGGTTGTCCGAACTTCATTGTCACTGCCATTTTTGTTTAAAAAATTGATTTTGCGCTTAAAATTTCGTAGTAATGCCTAGTTTGTTTGTTAATGTGTACCTCCAAGTATTCAGTTTCACATATGCAAAAATCAAATTAATAAAGCGGATGGTTAGGAAAATATTGTAGAAAGTTTTAGAAATTTTCTTTGTCCGAACTATTTTGTCAGGTGACTCCATTCAGAATAAAGCAATATATTTTATTTTCATCTCAAACCAAAAGGCTTTTAGTGAGGAAGATGTAGTAATAAACCAAAAAAGAAAGTGTGAGGTTTCTGTTTGAGGTATTTTCCCCTTTATTATTTCACATCTTTTGTTGTTTCATAATTCTAACATCGAATGTGTCTTTATTATCCACAAAGAAAGTGCTGGCTTTTGGTAGTCTAGCTGTACAATCGTTGATAGTAGAGACACGATCGAAGTCTGCATGTAATGTATGCTGCTGCGTTGTTTACGACTACCACCTTGCTACTATCGCCCTTATCTAGTTCTTTTGTTAGACCAAAAATGGTGGTGTTACCCTATGTTGTTGTTTTTGTCAAACAATCAGCTCAAAGTTACTCTTCGTAACTCGTAACTAGAGTTGGGTGCGTGTGCCTCAATATAAGATGCTCAGTCAGACAAAAGAATATACAGAGAATAATAGAACAAAGAAAGAGAAAGTAATGTAAGCAGGAGCAAAGTAGAGGCTTACGTTGGGATTGGGAATCCATTAGTCGATCACTTCCTTTTCATTGTTTAAGTGAACTTCTGCTTTTTATCTCTTCAGAATCAAGCTACACACATTTATGACTCACACAAATACACAGTACTCTTTTGTACGACATGCAGGCGACAAATAAATATTCTAAATATTCTGCATCCTCAAAGCGATACAATATTCTTTTCATTAAGATGTATATTATGTGGCTTTCCCATTTAGTTTTATTGGAAGTACATGGCAAAAGTTTAACCTCTTTTTCTAAGGAAAGGATTAGGGTCGCCTTTAAGATATTTGAGAGCCATAGTGGAATTCTCGTATTTTTTTCAACCGTATCTTGAAGGCTCATTCTTCTATTTCATATTCTTTACTTCGAGCAAGTAAAGTCAATAGCGAGCATTTTGAAGAGTCTAAAAAATATGAGAGTTTTCCAAGATGTTGTTTGTGCAAACTTGCTGAAGGGTCTATAATCCATAAGAGCTTACTTATTTTTCCTTAAAAGGTTGTACATAATATTTGCTTATGCTGACCAGACAATTTTCTCGTGTGGTGAAGATCGAATAAAGCTCATGCTTATGTAATGTAATGAATGCCTTATGCGATAATGCTGCCACTAAAGAAACCACTACTAAAACGTGATCCAGCTTACAAACATTAGTAAAAAGTAGGTATATACCTATTCACGTTCTCATACCTACCTTTTGATAATGGGTAAATAAAGAAGCTTAATGTGAAACATGACTTACTATGCTGAAGTATTTTTGGACGAAAAATCTATCCCTTCTCACTTTATTTTTCCGTAGGTTACACAAAAAGAAGCAGTTCTTTCTTCCGTAATGAAGTGTCGGCCTGAGAAACCCACTTTTTACGTACATCGTACATAGAGCACGTAATACACACCAAAGAAAAAAGGCATTCTTACAGCATGTAGCTTCTTTCCCTTTTACTTTGTGGTGCGGTAGTGCAATCACCAAAGAAAATAAAATGCGTTTTGGAAGAGATGAGTGCCTTGGTTTTCTAGAAATCACGTTCTTTCTCTTTATTTTCCACTATGGAACAATTCAAGTCGTGTTTCCTTTTCTTCCCTTCAATAACTTTCCCATCCTTTTGATAGTTTTTGTATCGGTATTATTGGTGAGGGTATCATATTTCACATAGTAAATACAACGTATCCAGAAAATATATAAAACCTTTTGCTATCAACTTTATTATAAGAGGAAGTATGTAAACTACGAAAAAGTTATGAAGTCGCACATAAGGAAGATGCGTATTATATTTCACAGACAGTAAGAACCTTGAAATATTCGTAGTCCTTTAAATAATATTCTATGATTTTCCTTCCTCTCGAATATCGACATTTTATTTCACCGAAGAAGATGGAACTTTTGTAACTTGTAGGCAGCTTCAAAATCATCAAATACATGAAAATGATCTTTTATATTAAAAAAGATTGGCAAATATTTCTCTAGAAAAATTCACAAAGGTGTAAGATTTCAATCTGACGCTTGATTGTTTTGCGCATGCATGATTACGTAACATTGCTAGTGTCTTAATATTAATATAAAATAATTATATGCTGCATATTACTTGTATAAGTACCTTTGACATTAAGTAAGTTTGATCTAAAAAACGTAATAAAGTGTAAAGAAATACCTAATATGCCGTAAATGCAAACATTTTAGTTATTTTTGGACAAAAGTATTGAATACTTGATACCAGCAAACACCCTGAGTATACCGAACTGTGCCATGGGTCCTGCCCTCACTGCGTTAGTAGAGGCGTTTTTCGTAACATTGTTGCATCCTAATTGGTTTTCAAATAAACTTAACTCGTTTGACTCATCGTTTCTTATTTGATTATCGATCAAATTACCATGTTGTGTTTTGTTTGGAAGCAGCGAGCCATCTTTTCCTTTTTTATTGCTTGGATATTAGGGACCCGTGTATGTAAGAAAATAACTAGCGCATTTACATATTTGCACAAAATACATGCATAGAGTAGAATATGATTCTCAACCATCTAACCATCAACTATGGTGGAAATGGATATTATAAAAGAAACTACGTAGACAAATTCTCTGTGGTATTCATGTATGCGTATTAATATTATGTATGTATTAGTGAATCGAGAGAATGTAGCAACAACATTCATCAGGGAGAAAGGATACCAGCAGAATAGCAACTTGTTCAGATATAAAATACGACAGAGGAAAAATGTATCAAGATACGCGAGTTACGAGTCATAAAGCTTGGATTACTTTTCATACCCGACTTACCCTGGGAAGCAGAAAATTTGCGTACGGAAGGAATATCTGTACTTTCTATTTTCTCCGGTGAAATGGGTAGGAGGATGAGAGAAATTGAGTAGAAGTGCTGGTGGATGCGTACATTGGCGCAACGTGACTTCGTGGTTCATTGCAAGCTAAGCCATGTAGACTGTAGTTACGTGAATGTGAATTATAAAAAAAACATGTACTAACAACTTACTTCCACAAAAGCCTTTTTGTATCCTTTGCTTTGTATGTTGAAGGGTCCACGTACATAGAATTCAGGCACATGATTACGGTTCGATTCACTATTATAATAATTTAATCTGAAATAGAACGTGTCACATGATTGTAATTTTTCTACTCTAGTATCCAATTATGTAAAATGTAATGGCATGCTACTATTTTGGAATTTTATTGGATTCAAAGTACTATACTCGTATGTATCAACTTAATTCGTCATAATACTGAGCAATATACGCTAAATATGTGTTTGCCTTATAAGATAAGATGAGCATGCATCCATCTCCTTTCATCAGTTTTCATCAGAGCAGCAAAATATGTTTTCATGTGCTAAAATATAATCCGTGCTTTTCCTAGAAATTCGCTCGCTACTAACAATGAAGAATCACAACCAGCAAATGCCTGAGTGACTGCACACGCTGAGACAGTACCTTTTATCATGTTCCTGTCACTAACATGGTTTTATACCATTTTTATTTCGTTGTGCCGTGAATACTGAGAAGCAAAGTGACGCAAAGTGGAAGTGACACATTTTTCTTCTTTTAGAGAAAAATAACAGGACACACAAGAAGACAAATCGTTTTCATAGTTTTATCATTTTCTTCCTCTCGCATTTTCTCTACAACTTGTTGTGCTTTTCCATGTACTATTCGGTCGAATTTGTCAAGTAACACATTTTTTACATCAACAGCGACGGGAAGGGGATATGCTTTGTATAGTGTACTTATTATATGATTTTTTAAGAAAAAAATAATAAGTGTGTGGGGTTCTTTTATTTTCTCTTTTCCAGATTCATTATGAACTGACGATAGAATTCGCTGACTTTATTGCCCTGCTTCAACCCTCCAGCAACATCTCAAACCACGGCCGAGTTCCACAGAAACTGGAGACGTTTAGGTAAGTTGTGTTTTCCCAAGCTGTCAACTCTCTCTCCGTTCCACGCTGTCGTTCACTCTCCTCAATTATTATTCATAACGCTTTTCTATTTGTGGCGGTGAAAACTTGAGACAAACGGGAAAAAGAGTGAAACTTTCGGTACAAAACCACTGCGGCCACCACCACATCCACGTATACTACTTCACTCCGTAATATGTTGTTGTTGAATAGTGTGTTAGCATATTAAGAAACATCCATGCATTTAAAACACTACGGCATAGGACAGGAGTGTGTATAGAAATGTGACTGTTACAGGAAAAAACGAATTTCTGACGTGGACTCCATGGGTCGTGGTTACATTACTGTGCATACAACATTCATGAGACCTCCTTACACTACTACTTTATTCTTATGATAATGCATGGTTAGCCCTGTGGAACCTAAAGTTGTCGACACTTGAATGAGCAGTCAAGTCGCCTATCATCACGCTGCTGTTCCAATTAACCCTTCAGCATTTCTATATACATTTACTAGAATATAGCCATAACCACTACCGGGAAGAGCATTGGAAAGCGAATGTATGTGCAATGTAAACTCAGTTTTAAAGAATATTAGAATTCTGTATGTACCTATTCACTACACACACTGCATTAGTCGACAGTCTCTTACGAAAGATGAAACAAGGAAACCAAAAGTAAATAGATTGAGGTACCCTGAGAAAAGCCTCCTCTGAATAAATTCGTTCTGAAGGAACAAAGTTTGAAAGCCATGAAATTGTTCATGAATAACGAAGATATCAAACCATAATTTTACTTGTCCGTGATTTTACAAAGACAAAAGACTATCTACACTTCAAAGTTGTAATAAGCTGATTACAAGAGAAATGATTGTGCCTGAAGCTATAACTGCTCACTAAAGAAGACTTTTGGTACAAAAATCTGCGTTTGTGTAACCACGTATTAAAGGTGAGACATACATCAAAGAAAATGAAAAGATTTGCTTCAAGATTGATGATGGCATCATACATTTGAATACTAATGCTAGGTAGAAATTGCAAATCTCAAGCAAAGCCCGTTCATCTGCAAACAAGATAAATTTACTGCGATTCTTCGATATTCAAATTGTAGCGATCCTGATGATGGAGACATATTGATGTTGATCCAGAATGAACCTATGAATCTCTGGGAACCTAGGATTGCTGGGAAAGATAGCGGAAGACCAAAACGAAGGGCTGAAAGGAGAGAACTGCAGTAAAATTCCTTGAAACCGGTGACCATTTTTCTGCAAGACCGAAACTTTGTACCAGAATAATCGACTTTATGAGGTTCATTTTATAGGCCCTCATGTCCCACATACGTAAACTAATAAAACAAGCAAATAGACAAAGAAGAAATCAAATAATAGGTTTTATTGGCTGGCGTAATGAAAACTTCAGTCACCATTGCTAAATGACACCCTTCGTTTATCGTGCTCTTGACCTGTTATAATTGTTACAAATAACGAATACTTTTATTTCTCTCTCTCCTCACATCTCTGCGAAAGTGATCTTTCAGTAGGAAAGCACTGATGTGGATAGACATAAAAGAGTTAATATTTCACTATGCTCTTACCACGAATCCTATATTATGTAGCATTCCCCAACGAAATAAGTTTTTTGCTCGTCTTCTGGTAGCAGTCATCTTTTTTATATGGAGATACCATGCGATAGAATGGAGTAACACATCTCACTCTGGAGAATGACTACTGCTGAGCTCAAGACACTGGGAGAAAAACAAGACACGAGAGGAAATTTAGGGGAAACATTTCAAGTTATCTTATGGTGAAATGTCATCAATCAAATATTTACGAGCTGGTCTATCTTCCTCTTGAGTTTCTTCCTTTGAGAGAGGAACCGCTCTTTTGCAATGTTTGGAGAGGCAAGAGCAGGACTCAAATAAGTGTAGAAAAGGGAAAGAAGTAGGAGAAAACCATTTCTTCCTCTTGTTGCATGCATTGCGTATTTGTATCCATTGCATTGGTGCTTCCTTGCCAGTACCGCAAACAACTTACTTTTTTGCTTTTACTTGGTGCACAGTAAAAATAAAGACGCATGCCTACTTATATGCCTAAGACATGTAATGGAACTGTTACACCATTCTATTTGCTCCTTTTCAGCCAGTCAGTTTTAAATACATCTCTCTTCATTTCCTTCAACTCTTTCTGAAAACTTGTTTCTTATTCTTGAGTTTTTTAAGCTTTGTCGTGTGAGAGCTTGTTTGTCAGAGAAGAGAATGTTGACAGGAAAAACTATACACACACTACTTACTTAACTCTTAGCTCTGTATCTGTTTCTATAAGTTTACCTATCTTTTACAAGTATGATAGGTATAGCATGCAATGTATAATTCACTTATTTTGTGCTTTAAAAAGACTTTTGCTGCTGGAGAAAAGGGTTGACGGTTGACGTATCATCATCAGTAGCAACTCACGAAACGAAACGTCAAAGAAGAAGAAATAACATTTGCTCGTAAACGAATGAAATTACAACAGCTGAAATAACAGTCATGTATTCACTATGACGCATTAGGTATACATTGTATAGGTATGGATTGCTCACTGTTCCGTGCATTTGACTTGGATGATGATACATTATGATGATTTCTGGGTCCCATCTAACATTTTATTAATGCAGCACCCAAAAAAGTGGATGTTTATTTGAAAGAGAATGGCAATGATTGCATAATATATCAGTTTAACGAATACATACAGGCAATTTCTGTAATTGAATCTAAAATAATGAAGAAAGATTGCAGAAAGATGAAACACTAAAACTGTACTGCAGATTTTTAAACTTCAAAAAAATTTAAAACTTCGTTCCAGTAACGTTGCTCAATTTGTTGGTTAAAAGTAAATACACCTGTTGGAAAAAGAAAGTACAAATTTAGAAATAAAAAATTCCAAATTATTACTATCCAACAAGTTTCTTGAAGAGTTTTCTTTGCTTACTTTACTTAGAGTAGGTATGTGTATTATAGAATTTGAAAAAATTTTATACCAAGTTTGTAAAAAAACAAAGTAATTTCGTTGTTATTCCAGTACAGTATCATTAGTACAGCTTTCTAAATGACAGTTCTAGAAGTAATCTTTTCCTCACATTTTTACGTTGATGGTGTCATGCTATTTTTGTATGAGATTGAGACAATGTGAAATTCATAAACATGTTATTCTTTTGACTTAAGGCGATTTCATTGTATTACTTCTGTAAGCTGTTTTGCCATTTAAAAAATGAAAGTTTTTTTTGTAGTTATGATTCACGACGACATGCACAAATATGTAATTTGAAAATTATACAAATTTCCTTTAGACAAATTTAAAGTGCACATAAAGATCAGAAAGTGTATCTTCATCCAGTGTTTCGTTACTGCACAATTTCTTTCGCATGTCTCTCTGAACAATTCAAATCTAAAAATAGAATTTGAGCTTATATAATGTTGACTGTTGTAAATTCAAAAGTGAAACTGTTCTATTGTCTCAGCTTAGTTTCAAATAATTTGTCCGTGACTCGTCCGGAAGCCAATAGAGTCATTTCCGCACTTTTTTACGTTTCTATTCTATGTAATGTCTATGCTATTGACAAAATTGTTGTTCGGTGCAGTTTTTATCATTCTTCATTGTGGCATTGCAAATTTATTTCTTCGATTTGATTTAGCTGATTTAGCATTTCAGAAGCCAAGAATGCATAACATCTTTTGTTTTGCGACTCGCACGACATTCCCATTTGATATTTAAGCAACATCTTTGAGCAGCATTTTTTGCGAGTCTTACAACATGCAAATATATGACAGAGGCAATGTAAATATTATGGCAAATTAAAGAAAATTGTGTTATGTTCCGTTAATATATAGTTATTACGCAATAACACACATAGTTTCGCAGTAGCTGGCAGTGTACATGAGTTTTTTTTAATACGACTGAAGAAAGACACACAAGTCCAAGATCCAACGTTATTTTTTGTTTCAGTCTTTTTAAGACCTGCTTCATTTTGATTTTGTCTCATGCGTGAGCATACTTGTTAGATGCATAGATGATATTCATATATTACCAGCTTGTAGCTCAGCCGGAACAATTCTTTTCCCAAGAGATGCTTCATTCTGTAGTTATTATTTAAATTGGAAAATATGATGGCACGACATATACACAACACATGCAATGCACAGTAATACGGACGGTCGACTTGGTTCTCCTTTTTACTGGAATATAATGTGACGCTACTTCCTTCTGTATTCTCTCCGGATGTGAGCTCTGATTCGTATTCATTCAAATTTACTTTCCATCCACTGCAATGGAGTGTGATTCAAGCCCTCTACTTCCACTTTGCTCTGTTGTTCGAAATCTTAATGCGTGCAGAGAGAGCTCATGCAAAAGAAGGAAGACTTAACAAAGTGCAAAGAAAAAGCTGAAACGGGAACGAAAGAGAAATCCGTTTTGTTCCCGGAGAAAACTTGTTTTTTCTCCGTATCCGGTTTTTGGAGCCACTCTGGTGCAGCTGAAGAGTGTTACTCCAAGAAGACTTTCTCTCCAATAATCATCTACACACAGTTGCTATATTTCATCACTGGATATGGAGTCACTTTGAAATATACAAAAGAGTTGTACAACTATATTTGCTGATTCTGTAGTTTTCCTCGGGGAGAATTGAAATTCTCCGAGATCCTTTACCTGATGAAATGGAATAATACAAAGTGAATCATCAACACTATAACATCTCCTCTCCAACTAAGACAGATGCGCTCAGTTACATCACACTTTAGATAATACAGTATCAGGTACATTTAAGTATGGTATAAAAACAAACTTTATCAGAGCCGGTACGCAGAGTGTGCTAGCTAAAGTAAAACACGGATACAATATTATAAATTGAAATGACAGCAAAAGCTTTACAACTTTGCAATACTCACATCCTCTTCCGTCTTGCAAATATATAAACAAAAGGAAAGATCTAACGAGTTTGAAAGAAATCAATGTAAATTCTCACAACACAACTTATTCGAATTTTCTCTGAGTTTGATGGGATTTCTGAAAAATTATTCAGATTGACTTTTGTTTTGCATTCTACTTTGCTGTTGAAATCGTGCTTGGAAGTTTTCTTAAGTTAAGGACCTCGGGATTTATAAATATATTTTGCATCTGAGTAATTTTGTTGTGCAATAAAAAAATACGGGTATGGAAAATCACTGACTTCCTAAGAAAATATACGAAAATCAAAACAAGCTCATCTTTTGTTCCATATTATTCAACCTGTTCGAAAACACAGGGAAGCACGCTAAAGGATAGCATATGTCAAGAAAAATTTACCGGATAACCAGGGATCATCTTTAATACAACACTCTGGGGTAATATGAGATAAAAACACATGCCAATTTTACTTTTTCTAGATCATAAAAATAAAGGGATGAAACTGTATTCCATGCACACATACACAAGTCGTGTTTTATCCTAGTTTTATTAAAATCTCCGTTGGGACACCAGCAACTTTATACATAAGTATAAAGCGAGCAATATAAATGCACTTGTGCCCTTAGATAAGGCTGCAATGCAACTAACTGCATTATCAACTACAACTACATGGTACACTCAGTGTAGGTTTGTGCTATAAAAATTAAGCTACAACCATTTCTCTCATCGAAAAACTCTGGCAATGACTGGCTCGTGACATTAAGACAAATGGCTGCAACTCGAAGAAGGAAAAAACAACTGGCACTGTCTTCTTAAAATCTGGTACAAGACAAAATCGCATGGTTTTCCAAACCAGTAAAACACTTTCTTGTAAGCACACCAATGGCAGAATATACCAATATACCAATATAGAACACTCTCAAAACTCAGAGTGTAGTAGAGATACAATTCAACGGTCCCCGCATGGGCTCACCGTCACCAACCGAGGCGCATAACATTATTTTATCTGCTTGAGGTGAAAAATACCACGCATAATATTTTTTGATTGTTATTGTCTTTGATATTGTTTTGCTTCCTTCTGAATTTGAAGGCATGCACCAAGAGTACACTGCAATTCCATGTAAATGTCTTCCATCAGCAGAACTGCAATTCGGTTCCATGATGTATGTCCATAAAATGTATGATGCATCTATTTCATGCATTAAATTTTCCACATTTCATGTTGTTCACAATATCACGATGATATATAAAAGTATGAAAGAAGAGTAAATGCATGTAGATGTGTATATAAATCCCTGAATACTTATTATTATGTATTTTCCTCTTGAGTTTTGAATGGGCCCTGGAAATATGCTATAGGTGGGTTATTTTGCGTGCTTTATCCTTTCATCTACAAGTTAATATGACATCTCATATTTCAAGTTGAGCATTTCCGAGCATTTTAAAGGTATATGCGAACGTCATCAACATCGTCAAAAAAGCTTGCTGATTTACTGAGAGAGGAAGAATGACTCTTGAAAGCATCCTCTCTGTGCAACTCATAATGGAAAAGAATACGATTTATTTCATTCCATTATACAACTGCTGATTGTGACCATTCACCGAGAATGTGCAGATGCCTAGAATAGACAAAATTATACAATATAATAGGAGGACGAAGAATACGATTAATTTACAGCAGAAATGTTTGTGTTGGGGAATCCGTATGAAGTATATGCACTTGTCTATGCACATAATAGTGCTCATTTTGTTCTGGCTAAAGATTGTACAACTCGGCTAAAACGACATAAAAACGAGCATAATCACGGAATATTTCAATTTAGATCTCCTTTCATCAAATTCAACTAAAGGATGATGACTGGTGAGTCTGGTGGGTGAATAGAATTTTCTCTAAACAACACAAACCAACCAACAACTCACAGGAGACTGTCATAGAAAAGATACTTGAATCCAGTCGTCAAGTCATCATCGTCGTCCTCGACAGGGCTACACGTACGCAATTTCAAACGAATTCATCCGGAGATACGCCTTCCTTGGTTTAGCCAGCTTGGAATTTTTGTAGATAGCTCCTTCAAAACTTCCAATTTATTGCGACAATTACTTTGAAACGTCGTGATAGGGGAGGTGCGTGCGGTAAAGATGTGCGACATGACAATAACAATGTAATAGAAACCAGCAAGGAGGATGCTTTGCTAAAGCTAAATAATATCTCTGTTCTTCTAAACTCTCTTCTCTTTATTGCTCCTTTTTGTGAATCAAATTGAAAAGCTTAAACGGAACAACCCAGGTCTATCAGAGGATTCTATATGAGTGAATGTAAAGTGCTGGGGAAAAACTGAATTGGACAGATTCGCCTTGAAAGTCTTAGGTGGAATATTTCCCCTCTGACTTTAATTCCTTTTGTCCATATCATATTATAGCTTTTCTCTATGTACAAATGTGCTTTCTTTTGTTTCCTTAATGGTATTTTTCCTATCGCAAGTCTACAGGACAGCAAACATTACCAATGCTGTAGCTGTACATTGGGCATGTATTTGTAAGTAATGCTGTGCGGTGAGTATTATGCAACAAACAAAAGCTCACCGTAGAACAAATGACGGTAGTGAAAAGTCGAATGAATGTGTATGATTTCTTATTTGTACATATGATATGTGGACACCACAAAGCGAGCTTATATGCATGGAGTGCCCTCTATTTCCTCACTTCTTTTACTTTGGTACTCTTAGAAAGTAAGGGAGGAGAAGTTTGTGTTTGAAATGTAGCTTTAGATAACTAGCAAGTAATGCTATGATCTACGTAGTCCAAGCTGATATCCATGCCCAGCGACTTGTTAGGGTTTCCCCTTTTCTCTCCAAATACTGACTCTTTCAAAACCCTGGTTATTATTACTGTTTTACAGTTTAGTGACCGCGTCTCCTAAAAACATGGTCTTCATGAAAACCGAAAAATAGAGAGCGGAGAAAACACTCCAACGAAATGTACGCTTGTTTGTCTAGATCTACTTGGTCAAATTTTACTGCACTTTTATTTCTTCAAACATATAAACATACAAAGCTTATCGAACAGGATCATTATTTCCTCAAATCTTTGGAAGTTGCTTCTGATCAAAGAGTATTTTTATATAATAAAATACCGATAAAGAAAATTCTGAAAAACCCCTCAAGTGAACGGGAGACAATATATATATTATGACTCCTTTTTTAGAGAAAGGGGATATGTTATTATTATTATATGTAACGCAATGTATGAAACATTGTATAGCTTCTTTTTGTGAACCTATTTTCACGACAAAACGACAAAAACGGAAACCTTCAAAAAGGCCAATGGCAGTGTGTGTCCTTTCCTTGTCCCCATTTTCATCTTGAACTTGTTCTGATGCAATAGTGGCTGATCGAGTCACCCCTCCAGAGAAATGCTTTTTTTCTGATTGGAATGATACCTTTCTTTTAATAAACGGACAGTACATCGCCTACAACGAGAAAATTGAAGAAAGATAGCCGGAAGAGAGACAAAATAGTTTTACTGGCAAAGGCTGCTCATATTTTACTTTAGAGCGAGGAACGTAACCTCTTTCAAACTACTGTTTCCGGCCTACAATTCCTTTCATTTATGCTTGAGCAATATAACTTGGAAACTTTTGTATGATAAGAACCATATCCATAGCCTTTTGTTGGAAACGCGGTCCTTTATCCCAGCATTATTTTCCCATATCGAAAATGAATGCACTCCACCATTTATAAATTTGTATACCTACATGCATTGCTCGTTAACTCATCTTTTTTGTCATCTTTGCAGCTGTTTGCTTTAGGCTGTTGTTCATAATATCAAAGTTTGTGCAGGGGGAATGCGCTGGGAGAAGGGAATATGGAGGAAGTCGGGTATTATAGAAATTGTAAATGGAATATTACAAAATAAAATCTAATTTTACATCTACTAAGTACCGTATAAAATCTCATATTATTGGAGGCAGCTTCTTCCAGAACCCGAAAGAGCTAGAAAAAGCAAGGGGAAATTTTGTAACCAGGAAAGGGCTGCAGAAATTTATAGGAAACCGGGAAGCAGCCAGTGGATCTGACAACGGAATAAATGGTTATGTGAGTTTCACGCTACCTCTTCTGCTGAGAGAATGAGCAGTCATAAGTACGCTACAATAACCGTTCCTTGTATTTTCAGTGTAAATATACACGATTCAGTTGCAACGTTGCAAATCCTGTGTTTAATAGCACTTAAGAAAGTATATAAACTTACCAAACTTTCTCCTCTACAGACAAGTAATATTGAAAGCTTTCCTGGTGGAATTGTTCGCAGTCAGTTTCTGAAAATGCACTTGAGTTGCAAAGACTTTGCTTATGGAGCAGGGAAAGTCCGCCATCAATGGAAAGGAGTCAAATGCATTGATGGAAAGGTGAACAAGTTAATTTATTATCAGCCAGAGAAAGCTTAGGAATGCTTCAGTTCCACATAGTTGAGTGCGTTTCTCATGCGCTCTGACGGCGAAATAACCGCAGAATCTTAAACGTCCTTGGAAGTTGCTGAGAAATATAATTTTAATTATTCTTACTGCTGAACCGTGGAGTTTGGACGTGCAAGGAAAATTGAGAATTTATGTATAGATTCAAAATATGAGCACAGGTGCATACTAAATGGAAGCGATACGTTGTGTTGTCTAGTCTCAATATGTCATATTTGACATTCACATTTCAATGTCACCCAAAAAGTGAATACATATATTTTAATGCTTACAAATTTGAAAACTGGTTTTGGTTTATGCGTACCTGTCCACCTTTTAACATTCCAAACTTACATAATGCACATAATAATAAGCAAAGAGTGGTCACAGAAAACACACCAGCATCAGTTTTCACAAGTTTATACACTAGGCAATGGAATTGGAGAAAGTAGATGGAATCGGATGCATGTTGGTCTCAGATGGACAAATTAAAGGTAGAGTGTTAACCTAAATGAGCTTTCGGTCTATTTGATGAACCACCTATGGGATGTGTTAGTTCCTCCATTCCAGCCTAATTGCTTGTGGTGGTGCTTTTACTTTCGTCTCGCAGGAAGGTGATGATGATTTCTCTTTGTACGGATATGAGCACTACTTGTAATGGTGAAAGAGAGAAATGCGTTGTGTGCGGTGCTACAGTTGTTAAGTCCCTTTTGCCATTATGCTACCATCAAACAAGTGAGCGCAGTAAATGGAAGTCATGTTTGAAGATCACATCTACACAAACTAACTTATTGCTACACTCTCTGATGATGGCTGTACAGAGACAGGCTAGACGCAATAAAAATGACGGAATGGTTTGGTCTACGTTTTTGGCATGTAATATGCATTTGCTGTGGGAAAAACCTGAAGCTAGGAAAGTGAAAGCAATAAGTGAAGCTTTTCTCTTGTGAAAATTTTGTCAGTTTTTCGTAATTACTCAGCGAGTTCCGACAATTTTTCGCTGAAATGGTTTCGATTTCTCTGGAGATGAGCAAAAAATGAGAGGGGAGGGCTTCTAAATGGAATGAAATGAGCAGAGAAATAGAGCAATTAAAGCAGTTGGTATACTGGTTAATGAAAGCAATGTAATCCGTGTAGAAATTACACAATTATAATCTATAGCCATAGTAAGCACACGTTTGATGTAGTTTCAAGTGGAGTTTCTTCAGAGAATTTTCGTCATGTAATGAAACTTATGAAATGATGATCGAATTATGTTTTAATGATGTTGTGCTTCTGTTTTTCTCTTTTAGCATTACTCTACCATGCAGTGGGCGTCTAAGCACGGAGATTGCTGTGACCATCAAGTTTAATTTTCATTTGAAAAGTCCCAGGCATAATGCAACCATAATCAACGTCAAGCGAAACAAAATATGTCTTTCCAAAGGTAAGCCCTATATGCCACTATTATTATCAAATTTTTCGGTGTATATAGTTCTTCATCTCGAGCAAATAATAAAATAATAATAATATAATTTCAAAATGCTTCTTCAAATTCTTTAACGAATTTTAATTTCATTTAATATCAACCTGCCAAACCTCCCCTTTGAGCTGTGCAGCTTCAGAAGCAACAATCAGAAATGCTTTAAACGCCCATTAAGATGAAACTCAACCCTTTTAACAGAGTTTTATCTCCTCAAAAGCGCAATATATTATTTAAAATGGGAATGAGCATTAGATCAATCAATAGATTAGTATTTTATTCATGCAGGTTGTCATTGAAAGGGTGATGATGAGTTTGAATATCTGCCTACTTCTGGCAAATTTTTTTAAATGTTTGTTCAGTCAGGAGGTATTTTATTTATGAATGGAAGTCTTGAAGAAAAGTTGTGAAATTGATGCAAGGTACATTTTCGCCTTAGACTCATTAGAAAGAAATGGAATAATAAAAATATCAAAATCCAACTCCGACATGTTTATGTGTCAATGCATATATTTAGGTACTTCTCCTGAGTATTTGGAGACTTCTTATCTTGGAAACAACTCAATAGCTTGTTCAATAGAGGTAAATGAGCATCTCATAAAACCAGATGTAATGGATAAATGGATTCAGGCAACAACCACACACGCCAACCGCACACGGAAGAAATGCTATAAAGATAGCGACGTTTATTCGTACATTACGACTTGATTTCCAGCCTTCACTCGATTCCAACTTAGTATTCCTCCGTGCTTCATGTTCCGTTTCAGGAGTTACTTGATTTTTGGTCAATGAGATATCATCGGATATATAACCAACTCAATTTATAGCACGGATGCCGTGCCTGTAGCAAAATGGCAAAAAAACATTTGCTAGGATCTTTCATGATGCATTCTGCTGTTTCACTTTCAAAGGAACAAAGTCCAAAGTGGTAAAATGCAGAAGCACGCTGTGGGCATATGTACTTTATCTGCACATTCCTTACTCTCTGGCCTTCTACAAAGTACATAAATACTCGATAGCATTCAGTATTAACTATTATTATTACCAACAAACCGAAAGTCACTTATTACGTGCCCATGTGCCGATACGGTTCAATGATATCATGGTAAATACTGGGTGCTTGGTCCTCGAATAATAAATTTTTCGTGATTCATGACTTTTGTTACTGATTACGATTGGAGATAGAGGAACTAGAAGAATCATTTGTAGCGAATTCCAGCCATGTTCGTCCTTTACTATAGTACTTCACACAAAAAATTGCAAACACACATTGCAATGTAAGATTCGCATACCAAATATCACGTAAAAGCAAGTAATACAACTTTATTGACAACAAAAAGGGTTTCAAAAATATTTTTTACCTGTGTTAGTAAAGCAGTAAAGTTATAAATACAGGTAAACAATTTATTTAAATTCATTACAAACAAATACAGTAGAGAGAATGTATTGTTTGGTTAAATGCTTCACAACAATAAATACGGTTGATGATCTCTCGTTTATTACTTTTGCTTGAAAAGTGAAAGACTCAAAATTTAGTACCCAAAATGGACACAATTGCATACAAAAAACAAATCTACTCAACAAAAAGGTGGGGAGGTGAGCAAAATACGAAATATAAAATAAAACAACCTGCTCTGGACACAAATGTGGTAATAAAACTTGATTTCGCAAAAACATTCTGTCATAGCATTGTTCCAGAAAAGTTTTCACTAGAAATCTATACAACGGCATGTTCTGAAGTAGAACAATCAAATAATTACTTTATAAGCCAAAATGCCAATATTATTGTTTGGAGGAAAAAAAAATCACCAGCATGTTACTCTTTGCAAATGGAATTGAGGACGTGTTTTAATTGAAGTATTACACTGCAGTCATTATTATTGATCATGTACATATAGCATATTCATACTGGTTGTCGATAGTTACGTATTTTAAACATATATTTACACACAGCACAGTAATAAAATGCGTAATCTGGACTTTGCATCAGCATACTGAGTTCGATTTCGCCTACAGGCGCCATGTCAGAGTCATATTGGTATATAGATATTATGAAGCTAACGCGGTTATCCCGTATATATTTTATGTTTGCTCTTGGCAAAGAAACAAATTCGTGCAAGAATATGTTGCCTTCCATAGGTCTAAATTGTTTGCTAGCAATCATTGCGCATAGAACTACATCAAGAAAAAACAGACTTGGAAAGTTGAAACTTACACTCTAATATCATGTATTAGCATGTTTTTTCTTGCTTTCTTGACTTTTTAATTCATTGCCCCTAGCTTCGGAAACGGCTTTCACAACCGCTCCAAATGGCGTGAAAAGTCTTGTTTTGTGAATAATTTCTACCCATGTTTGGCACGACAAGAATTTCCTTTTCCCAGAATAGCTTGATTAATAGTTTTACTTTTGGCATTTGGTTTTTTATTCATTGTTAGAGCGTAGCACTTTTCTTTGGTTTCATTATTAAAAATGTTTTCTAAATCTCTGAAAATAAAATGCATTTAATATAAATGTTTTGTTTGCATTAAAACAGAATTTTCCGGATTGGACAACCGAAAGACATCTTTGGATTCTGGTGGTGGCTCGGTAACATCATCAAGAGGAAATAATGCACCCTCGAGCGATGTGGTTGGTGGAAATAATCCTGGGATCAATACTATCAATGGAAACAATATCAACAGTAATTCGACCATGTTTATATTTCAAGACCCAACACCAAGTTTATTGCTGGCAGGGCTTTTAGGAGGATGTGCTGTTACAGCCTCGATTGTATTTTTGACATTTTTCATCTGTCTTCGTCGCAAGCTGGTCCCTTCATCATCAACAGATTCCAGCTACTCGTCTAGTTGTCCAGGACCAAACATGGATCCTAATTCGCTGAGTAACAACTCGAGTCCGGCATGTCTTCTCCGTCAGTCCCAGCCTGAATCTAAATGGATAACACTTCCTGGAAGTCACAGTGGAAGCAGCAGCACAAAGGACAATTTCTGTTCAAACAATCTCTTGGATCCTCTTCAAGCTCAGCAACATCACCATCATCATCATCATCAACTCCCGCAACATCCTCATCAGCTTCAGCAGCACGCTCACATTCTCAGAAGCAACTCACCAATGTCACGTTCCTGGAGCAGGAACTCATATGTGACCATTGCAAGTTTTTGGAATGATATTTTTGCCACTGGGATTGCAGGTGGACAGCAGCAGCAACATCAACAGCAGTCCAATAATTGTCATAATAATAATAGCAGGGCAAGTAAAGTGTCAAACTCAACTTTTATCCCTGGAAATAGAGCAAGTACAAACTCAAATAATACGTCAAGTACTACAACAAAAGGTTCGGATGTGTCTCCGTACGCTTATGCCCATATTCTGGGAATCCCACCACCACCTCCACCTATGATATCGCTACCAGGATCGAAAATGGGGTCTGTTGCAGCCATGAACCAAAATCAACCAACGCAGCAGTCATCTCCGTTGAAAGTATCCTCTCAACATCATCCACCGATAGCAAATCCCCATATATTGGATTGGTACTCACAACAGTCTTCTCCTTCATGTACGAATTTACCAGGCGGTGGTCACATCTACTCAAATCATCTCTATACATTTAATCCAAGTCCAAATAATAGCCCTTTCCTAACGCAACAACTTTCAAGTCCCAAACATAGCATTATGTCACTTATGAGTCCTCTGCCACCACCAATGCCACCAAACACTTCTCCAATTGTTCCTCCACCACCACCAACGACAACAACAACAACTACAAACTCTACAGCTCCAACGGTGGCACCAGTTGGACCTGATTGTGCAGCGAGCATTGATGGGAATTCTTCGACAGCTGGACGCTCTGGTTCTGAAAGCATCATTCAGATCGATGGTTGGCAATGTCGGAAGAACTTTACAAAAGAGACCGATGTTGTCGAGAGGTTTCTTTAACTTTAGTTCGATGATCAGGCTTGTCCTATATATTGTAAGGACGCTAGAAACGCTTTCTCAAAGCACCAAATATTATGATGTGTGCACAACGGGCAGAAAAACTTTGCTGCACAAATACAATCAATGACTAGAAGCGCTTAGAAAAAATATATATGTGGTAAAAAAGGGAGAACAAAAATAAAGTATGAAAATCGAGGCAGTATGTATTGTACGTAGAAAGCTAGCACAACTTTGTTTTATGTATTTCTGAAAACTTTTGTGTAAGCTGTAATTATTATAATACAGAAAATCATAGTATTACACAAGAGCACATGTGTGGGGTAATACACTTTACCTTTTAAAATTATTATAACTAGTCGATTTATGAAAGATCAAAGTACCCTGATTTTAAACAATGCAATTTTTCATTTCACAGTATACCATTTTTTCCTATTGTAATTATTAATATAAGATATGTGGGTGCAAAAAGTTTTAAATGTTCCAGCTACTCAGGGTTTCTTTTTTTATAAATCTCGAATACCTAAATATTCTATAGAATACATACCTATGTTTCAATATATAATGTATATGTAATCAGTAAAAACGTCCTCGTAAAAAGTGAGAATGGATTATAAATCAGTTTTCAACAGTTGTTTACTTCTTCGTCTTAAACTACTCAATATATTATTATGTCTGTCTCATTTATATGGATGCTAATGTTTACAGTAAATCGGTTATTCATGAATTCTATCATTGACTCATTCTGAATATATTATAGCAATGAGGAAAAGGGTATTTTATACAATGTAAGCATGTCTCGCAACATTATGTTATGAAAAAAGCAGCATATGTAGGATGTAGGAATTTAAAGCGCAAATTCTTAACTTATCTATAAAATACCTTTGACATAAATGTGATGCATATTAATATGTATGTTATTAGATTAGAATATCTTATAGGTATATAAATAAATACTACTTTGTCTCTTTGCCATATATGTCTAACGTTTATGTATATATCTTCATTAATTATTATCATTGTTGTGAGGATTAACTGAATTGTCCAACGTATCATTCTTTATCTGACTTAAAAATTAGAGTTTACAATAAATACAAAATATGATTCATTCAACTCCTGACGTTTTGATGGTTTTTTTTCTGTAACAATTTCCAATTTTGGAAACATGTTTTTTGGAATTTTTCTCTTAAACGAGGTTAAGTATATATGCATTGCTGACTCTTGGAACAAAAATGTCCTGTGTCTATTGACGCTGGGTGAAAGCGTTTGAACAAAAAATGTGTACACACAAACGACAAATAGGAAATGCGTCATATACTCACATCATCTTCGCTTTAGGGGCATAAGCATAATATCAATACTTCTGGTCATCATTAGAGACTCATCAAACTATTGTACGTGCACATATTTCTATCGATTTCATCACTCTAAAAATGGAGACATTAGCGTATTGTTTAATCGCTTAATGCACTTTTGATAGAAAAGCAAACAAAAATTGGAATTCTATTTCAAACTGACGATTTTAGGATTCACAAAACCAAGTCATCATGAATGATACATAATGGGTGGGGTCATTTTGAGACCCTGGTGGCAATTATACAGCTTTTAATTCGGGCTCAACAACCGGAAGTGCCGGAGAAGGTACATTTACCGTTATACTGACAACATGAAATGAACATATCACAAGGTATCACATATGCATACGAAGACACCCGTAATATCGGTGAGTATAAAAATGGCTTTTAGTTTTTACATTCCCATCATTGTTCAATTTGAAAAGCTCATTTACTGTTCCGTTTTAATATTAAATCATACCTAATCGATTGTTTTACAACAAAGTCTACCTTTTTACAGAAAAATGGGGAAAATACTGGTTTTCGTAACTATCAGCGCGATTTTTGTCGCAACAACTTTATCATTTCCAGCGGTAAGCCTCACAGAATATTTGTACTTTAATTTTTTTTTATTTCGATAAAAAACCGGCATTAACTAAAAATGCTGTTTTACAATATTCTTTGAAGTTGGAAGAAGGTGCTGATGTGGTTGTGGATGGACAGCAGGCATTGATAGCTGTCTCAGAAGATGGAAAACCAGAACTTGTTATTGTAGGCGATGGCGTTGGAAGGGCTGGTTGTAAGTGTTTTTGCAGTTGATTGTATCTTAAATTTTTATTGTAGATATGCTAAAAATCTTTGGTATTTGCAGTGTCACAAATATCTAATTTCCTCAACTTTACTGCATACCTAGAAGGAAGGCAACCAAATGTGACCCAAATTTCGTTTGTCCCTTTAATCACTATACTCTCCAGTCTTAATGGCTGATTTTACATTTCTTGTTTAAACTATCAGTTTGTTCGAAACACTTTATTTCTGTAATTCAAAGCTGTACTTTTCGTTACTTTGTTAAGCAAGCAAACGTTAATTTTGAATGAACATTAAATTTCTGAGCAACTCTAAACATCCAGTCAAGTTTTGACCATTTGCATTGTTCAATTGCATTGCATCAAAATACCCTGAAAAATAAAGTAAAGAACCGCAACTCAAATATGCTTACCGATATTTCGATTCAAAATTTTGCAATAAAAGTTGAAAATGCAGTAGTTATGTCACAACGAGTTATTGTCAGGCAATTAAATATTAATTCTCCACTTGTCTTTGTGTACCATTTTGATAGCGTCGACCGTGAACTGATGAATTTTATGCATGCTGATAACTGTGATAGTTACATTAATATCGATTTTCTGCTCTAGCAAACATCTACACAGTTCTGATTTAAAAATCAGCAAACCGGATTAGGATTCATTTTATTCGTTATTGAATATGTAAATCGATACATCTGCTGCGTAAAATAAAGTTTAATCTTCGTTCTATTTAATTTCGTCAGAAGCTAGCTGACTGCATTATCTTCCGAAAAGATTCAATAACTGAGGAACGGTTAAGAAATTGAAATCAGCAAACGTTGTATTCCCGCCTCCTATAAATGAAACGTGCCAATTGCATAAATCTAGAGATAATCATAAAATAGCACTAAAAAATGGGTTCCTTTATTCGAGTTACCAAAAATTTTTGGCTTGGGTCGCATTCCCTCCTGGCCTGGTTTTTCATCTGCATAACGGAAATGCATAAAAATGTTAACACCCTGGGTCAAAAAGTCAATTATACTCTGTAAAGACACTACTATATGGGAATATTTGCACAGTCACATACTCGGTTTCAAGCTAGTTCCATTAGCAAGTAAGCTGTCCCATAGCCATGAAAACTCGGTGATGTTCAGATCATTAAACGGCAATGTAGTGTATATATTATTTGAAGACACAGGACCTTCAGGATGTAGTACTCGCGGTTCTAAGGGTGTACCTTAGTGAAGTATAAAATTAATAAGCAATAAACATTCACTTTATTTGGTAAGTAAGTAGTGTGATTTGTTGTGACATTAAGCATATCATTAAAGTGGTATGTGGTCTGATATTATGCATTCATACCAATCGCTTGTATTTGTTGACCTGACTGTGGCCGATTGAGAGTCTGAGTAATGTTATTAAACAAAGCCACAAGGTTCCCGAGTTGCGGTCCTGACAGCAATTGAAAAGGAAATTGTTGAACTACAGAAGCATTGGTTGGTGGACTTGGTGGGTTGGAGGATGGCCGTTGAAAAAATGACTGTGCCAGAGAACTTATACTTGGCTACATGATTTGTGGGGAAGATTAAAAAATTGATCATTCCTACTTCGTAGGCTTTTCTTTACCATAAATTATATCTCATGTTTATGTACAGTGGCTTACCAAAATCTTCGTTTCTTCTGCGGATGCAGTCTGCATCATCATAGCTGCAACGATAAGCATCGCTGTCAGTTTAGTGGCACACATTTTTTTATATTTGCGATTCACCTTTAACTTACAATTAGAATTATTTAATTTGTTTGAGAGCGAGAGTATTGAGAGCGCGATGTTATGGGTAAATGTGATGTGTCAAAAACGAATTGCTCGACATTTATATACCTAGTATGAATTTTAAGCTTAAGCTTTGATCAGTAATTTTAATTGAAACTACTTAAAAATTCAGGAAGAGGAAAGAGTTTTTAGTTTTTATCCAAAATTAAGTGATTTAGTTCACCTTTTTTTACTGTTAACTTGGTTTAACCTTGACTATGCCAAACTGACAATTTAGCACTTCAATAAAAAAACTCTTTTTAAAATTTCCTCTAACACATACTCAATTCATTTGTTCAGGGAGTAGCGTCAGCGCTTATGTGCAATGATAATTAACATATAAATAAATAAGATTTGACACAAAGCAGCCAAAGTATGTTTCATTACATGCATTTACAAATACTAAATTCTGATACAAATAATACGGTAACATTAACATGACACGGGCCTGCGATAAGGTAAGCCTCAATATACGAATAACAGTGGTAAAATTAGAAATAAACAAACTTGAACTATAACGGGGAAAATTTTACTACCAAAATATTTTAACATAAATTTAAGGTTCATGATTGCTAAATAAATTGATTACCAAAAGAAAAATATGTTTGCATTTGCATGATATAATGGAATATTGTTTACAAAATACACAAAAAATGGAATGTATTGTGCAACATTCAAAAAATTGAGTTGTCACATTTTTATCCTCTCATGAACTATTTTTCATCACAAAAGGTTGGGTTTCTCTTAATAATGTCCAGAAAAACAAGTTTTGACCAATTTGCTTAACAAACGACGGATGAACTTTGTACGTAAAAACTCAAATGCCCAACGATTATTTTTAGTTAGAACATGTTTCGTGTCTGAGTTAAAACTGCGGATTTTATTTCTACAACATCAAGCCTCTAGAAATGTATTGTATAATGCAATCAATATGTGGGAATCCCGTACATTCCGTCGAAGCTTTCTTTGAAAAAATCATACTGCCACTTCATATTTGCATCGGTAGATCCAACTTAAACGTGTCTCCAAATTGCACTGTTGACTGCTAAAAAGTTATTTCACTCTCGGTATTTTATGTATATTTCCTACTGAATTATGTCACGTTAGACTAAAGACCGAAAAAAAATCCAAATTATATGAATGAGATTTATGATGTTGTATTATCAAAACTGGAGGATCTTACAAAATCAAATTTCAAGTTCTGTCGTTGTTTTAATATTTACAAGCTAGATTCTTGTTAGACTTATTTTGAGAACAGATATTTTCATATAAACTATATAGTTTATTTATTCCAATTGAGCTGACCATTCTGTGTGCAATTCCACTTGAGTTGCTCAGACAAAACAAAACAATCCAAAAGAGACTATTATATTACATACCAGGTTTTGCATCGCTCAACATATTCATTTGTTGATGCAGTAGCTTTTGAAAACCAATTTTCTAAGCATGAGTGTTGACTCATTCTTCATCAATCCCGTAGATATTTCTCGGAGTTTCTTGATTTGATTCATTCACATTCCACAGAAATGCTTATCTCTTTAATATATGTGAGCGAGGGAGGAGGAAACAATACGGTGATAAAAGTTGATCACTCACATGAGTGTATTTAATTTACGAAACCATATTCGGTTAGGTATTCATATTTTTTGAAAATTGGTGAAATGTACTTGGGTTTGTACTTTATTGCGAATAACAAGAAGCAATAATATTTTTTCATGCAATGTTTGCACTAAATGTATGTTCGACAAAGCATGAAATTAGTGTCACTTTTTAGGAAAACTGCGTCCACCCGATGTAATCCTAATTCTGTACAAGCAAAAATTTATGTTCCTTTTACGAATAACAATAAAGCTGAATGGAGCTTGTTTTGTAAACAGCTTCAGGAACAAGCATTTTAAATAAATAGGTTGACTAGTATTGGCATATGATTTTATGTACAATTGGTTTCTATTCGGTGTAAATTATCTACTTTGCTTCCACAATTCTGGTTTTGATGAAAAATGAAAAGATTAAGTTTTGGCTTGCGACACAGTGACCTTAATCTCTCTAAAGATTGGTTTTAAGCTGCAGGTAACAAGACAAAATATGGATATATCGCCCATATCGGTTAGTTCGTTATGAAATGTATTGTTATTAGTTTACATGAAATTGATATCACATTGTAGTTGCACCAATTGTATATGTATCTCAAAAAAATAAGCTTAATCAAACTAAACTACGTTTTCTGGAAATACATTGTTTCAGGTTCACTTGGTATGATATTGATATTACATTACAGTATGCATTGCCAAAATATTCCTTTGTCAAAATGAAATTGCAAACTTTCAATGTCACCTTTTCACCTTGTTTTCAGACTTTAAGCACAAGTATATCTGAAGCGATTTATATTTCATCTTTATACCTTTTTGCACGGGTATATGCACAGAACCCGAGAAAGAAAACCCTGCAGACGAACTGACTGACGAGATAAGGTCTAGATCATTCCCAAACATAGACCGTAGTTCATCGTTTTTCGAATGCAATACATCAAAAGAACAACTGTCAGCATTTTTTGTTGTGCTCTCGATTTAATAGAGTAATTATTGAGCTCTGATAACTTAATTAATCCGAAGAGCGCACAAAAACTTTTTGCGCGAATGCCCGTCCATCATCTAATTTTGTGCAGAAAAATTCGAAAGCTTATTTCAGGACAAAAGAACAATGAAGATCCCGTTCCACATGTAAGAATATACCTAGGCTTTTAATAATTATCGAAGGCGGCTCTGTGCATTTCATTATGTTCATGTCAACAGACGCAGAGGCGTAAGCTGCTCAAAATAGTAAGCCTTCACAAAGAAAGCTGAAACGTGAATGCCCAAGCAGATGACTCGTATAATGTCCATAATCCTGGGGATAACATTGTAAAAAATCTCCATAAGCATCAACATGATTAAGCTATTAATAGCAATTATACTCTACTATAATAACGACCCAGTTATAACGCTAATGCTGCATAAATATAGAAGATTTCGATACATGATGCTGGCTTTTAGCAGTTTACTGACAGACAACTACTGAACATTCATCTCTTCCTTTCATCACGACAAATAGCGTTGACAGCCGTAATTTTTAAAAGTCCGATATACCTGCTGTTCTAATTAGGCATGCACTTGCAATAGCAAATGCATAATATAAGTTTCATAGAATGAAATGTAATTCAAGCTTATATATATTTTGTATATGTTTTCCTGTACTCTTATATTATTATACTAAAAATGAGCATTCGTTATGACCATGTCAAATTCAGCGATTGAACGCTATAAACTACTTTTAGATTTTTTGAGAAAGTAGGTCTTTCGATGTTATTCAGAATGACAATAATAAAAAATAACTTGCCATTTGAACCAGCTTTCAAGTACTGGAAGCCTTCAATTCAAGAAGACTGAATACGACAAAATGCAACATGACTATATAGATAGAAAATGCAAAACACATGTACTCACTAAACTCCCTCAGAAAAAAATAAAAATTTGAACAGTTATGGACTCCCCTCATCTGTAGACACGGCTTTTTGAGACTTAATGATTTCAAATGACCGTTTCCTTTTTCTTTTCCCTTGTCAATATGTTAAAGATAATGTTGCGACGTACGTGAAATACGTGTATGAAGTGAACTATGAACATTGTAGTTAGAACACTATCCACTATAAAGTGCAGTATGTCAGTAATTGGACATAAATGGTCTCGTGTTAGCAGTTCATTTTTTATTCGCTTGCGTACCAAATAAAATACATATACCAAATTTGTATTATCACGTTGGCTTACAAAATTCAACTTTTTCCTTTTTTCTTGAATCCTCCTCATTGTCAATAAGTTGGCACACGAATTGTAGGTTGTAGGTGGAACACACATCTTTAAAAAAAAAGTAATAATAAAAATGGCAAGCGAAGATGTTCAACTACCTTCCTCTTGCATTTCCTTTTCGTTTTTTACACTGTTGATCCGTTTCGGTTTGATTTTTATTTCTTTGTGCTACAAAAATAATAAATGGATCAACCTTGGGTTTCTTTGAAAGATGAAATACGCAATATTACTTCTGCTTGTAGAAAAACGAAGAAAAGATTCGCCATCTCATTACATGTTTCAGTAATTGTGATGGTAAATGATATAAAGTGTATAACGAGTAAATGTAAAATAGTCGTGATGCTTTGGAAGCCTTTTACTATAGAACTGCAGACGATAATGATATTCAGCTCTGAAGGAAGACGGACAACAGAGATGAAAAATAAAATTAAAATGATGGTGACTGACATGGATGATGAAGATGAAAAAGAAAACGATCTTTTTTGTTAATGATGTTGTGTCCACTTCAGTGTTTTTTATAATCCCCTCCTTTAGATTCGAAAATGAAATACAGTCATATCAATTGAAGCAACCACATGTTGTGAGTGCATATGACCTATTCCATTCCACAATTGCATTTAAAATCAAATCATTGACAGGTCTTCATGGGTGCGACGACAAAGAAAAACGAGACAAATTGTGTAAAACAGAGAGTATAGACATGCATCAACGAGTAAAATGTCCAAATGGTTTTGATTTAGCTTCTAAAAATAAAGTATGGAAATCATTGAGAAAGATGCATGCTTATTGAAAAGATCATTTACCCATCATCGCACAGTACATACTCCATTTTAGCATTACTCTACGTGTTCAATTTTGACAATAAAGTTATTTGCAAGATGTTCGAACTTGGTCAGTGAAAAGAATCAATGGGTGAAATCGGAGTCAATAATAATGTAAAATTCAATGTCTTTTGTTTGAGTGTGGTTTCGTACCCATTTTATGTCTTCCCTGACTTGGTCGCGTCGTGAGTCCTAATTACTAGTAACAGTGATGGGTGATGTGGTAGATGATGCTCATTTTGTACAATGGTTTTTACTAAGATATAATTTTTAGTGCTCCTAATGTGAACATATAATGTGCACATTATATGCTTAGCGATGTTTATGATAAACTCATGTGTGAGCTTCATTATCAGCACACTTACTTGGCCACGACGACAAAGAAATGCAACATGCTTCGGTAGACAAATAAATGGAGTGAGGAGTAGACGCCTCTGATTGTTCGTTCACACGCTTATCTCATCAATTTTTTCCTAATTCATCCTCCCTCCTTATTATCGGGCACAATTATTGATGATTTATTGACCACGCGTATACAGGTATAGTTGCATGCTATGAAGACATTATCCTTTGTCCCGATTATTTCAGTCGATCAAAAAAAGCTATCAAAAATTTCGACTTTGGCACCGATTTGAGCAAGATCTGTGAATCTGATTACTTTTATCTTGGTTTGAAACCGACAGATTTTAAAGAGTGAGATCGTTCAGTATGAATGAATAATGTTGTCTGCTTCAGTGTTTCTGTGAAATCAACTCAAGACTGTTCTTAAGACTTGTCTTGTCAAATCAGAAAGATGTATCAACTTGCATGGACGCAAATAAGAGACCAAAAATACGAAGAAAGTAAAAACGATGCTATCATTATAATTACTTTTCCCTCTCTCTTTCAAATTTTTGTTCTACGTCAATAAAAACATCAATAAAAATGATGATGCATCTTTGCAACAATAGTCCACTAATTCCGTCATGCTTAAAAGAGACATCAACGTTTCTACACAAACTCGTCAAAAACTTAATTTTATTAGGTATATTATATTTACCAAGTGCGTATATTGACATCATGCTGTCCCACATCACGGTGTCACTTTTTTATGATTTATGCCTAAAATGATGAATTTTTTAAACATAACCCTTAAGCAAAGGTAGTAAAACTACTAGTGAATACGGTAAAGCAGTTTTCACCAGTTCAATTGTGCGCAACGAACCTCAAATTCATCATTTACTCATCATTATCCTTTTATAGTAATAAAAAATACGGATAAGAAAGCAAGACCAAATTGCAACGAGCCACATGCAACTTTCATTGATTCCGTGATGCTGCTTGAGAGTTTCTACATTTGTAAATTATTATCAAAAGTGAGATTTTTTCCACGCACATCGTTTTGCTGCAGTAATGTCTGTGGTTTTTCTTGCATTGGTTGACCGAGTTTTGTATTTTTACCGTGGTGCACGTTCATCTATCAAAATTTTAACCTTTCCACAATCCTATTAATTTTTTATGCGATTAATTGAGTCATTTTTTAAAAGTTCCGTCTAACAAAAACTCATTAATGAGCGTGGACATTCTAGTCGGGATTCAATAATTAGGTACTATTCTAAAGCTTAATGAGATATAATCATGTTTTAAAAAGGGGATAATAAGGACTTGATTATTTTAAAACACACTTCTCTGTCAGAGGTCTGCTGCCTGTAGTAATTAAATAGATTTTCTACGGATTGCAGTCCGTGTAAATCGTCCAATCAAATCCCTTTTGATCATTAATGGAAGATTTCAGATTTCTTGCTAAAGATTTTGCTGCGTGTCTAGAACTTTGTTAAACTAACAATGAGTTGACAAAAATGTTTCATGTTTGGAGTCAGACAGAAAGCAAAACGGGTGCAAAGACATCATCACAATAGCTGCATGCTTTGAAATGTACATAAATAGGAACTTGAGAGTGGGGAAGTTTTATCTATACATATACTTGATTTCAAGGCAGTGCGTATCTATCCTGTCTGTCGTACAACAGGTAAAGTGGGAATTCAACAAGTAAAAACGCATATTAATTTATCAGAGCTTTTCTCAGAGCTCAACACGCAACTATAACAATTCACCCTCTCCTTCAATGCCCGTTTAATATTACGGATGCCTACATAACATGCATCTCTATGCATTGAATGGGCAGTTTGTATCTTCTTCCTTTGAAAAGCAGAAGAGCTTATTCATCTTCTTTCTTCACGTTTTCTGTGTTCTTCTCATGGCTTTAAACAAGACCATTTAATGGTATTCTGTCAGTCAGTCGTGTGGTGCCTCGACAGAGAGAAGTCAGATTGATCACTTCTTGTAGAATATTTCGAAAGAATTGCAAGCATTCTTATATTTGGAGTCCCTCCGTAAAAACTAAAACTAATCGGGCTTAATCATCACACCCGAAATAATCCATGGTGTATAAAATACATCCAATATAATTTTAATTGCATGTAATTAACTTTTATAGTGAAAGTGGATCTGTACCATTGCAAAGAGTTTAATTTTTTGGCTATATCGTAAGCTCCCACAGCGTGGAATTGTTGACTGCAGTGAGCAGGTCAACTATACATGCAACCGTTAGCATCAAATCAGAGCTTTCCCCATTACAAATAAAGGTGAGTACAAAGTGACATTTTTAACCAATTTTTCTGTTACTCTTCTGAAAATTTACTATTATATAATCTTACATAAATGCTCAAAAATAATACGCACGTATCCATTACACAAAAATACTCAAAACTATTCCAAATTAGGCATGAGCGTGCCCCAATTTCATGTGGGTAAACTTTTATATTCTCTGCCAACAGTTTCTGGCAAAAAAAGCCACAACCTAGTAAACTATCTATCGAAATTGCGCTCAGTGGTTTTATGAGCATCAAGCAGAAGTAGAAAAGTCTTCTACCCGTTATTTCCTTGTTAGGGCAATAATTGTACAAATGGTATAAACGACGTGTTTAAGAATTTGAAGGGCACTTTTGAAAAGTAAAAATAGTATTTACATGCATACTTACTTAACCTGAGATTATCGTTTCTCTGACTCGGGTGGAGAATGCGTGAGCTATAGTAAACCACAGATATTAGTTTGTAGTACACATGTATTCGGACAGAACCCATTACTGCATGATGTTTTTGAGACTTTATAACTGCAGTTGCATAATATACGGTGTACATGTCAGCATTGCAATATGGAGGCATAAACTTACCGACAATGAGTGCGTTGAGTTATTGTTGTGCATCATAATGGGCATTTATGCAATTTCGCTTGAAGAGCAAAATATTAAAAATTCTGCTTGCTTACATGTCTGAACATGAGTTGAGTGCATACCATGTACAGAAAATAGAATCCTACAAGTTCACACGTTGTGCATAATCGTAATAAAACGGCTCTGTTTTACAATTCAAACACCTGAAATGCATAATGTGCGGAGTTTTAAAAGGAAACAGAAGTTCTTCGCTGGTACGAGGGAGGCTAAATGAAATAATGACCAGGTAATGGTGAGTACTGAAAAGCAGTGTCAAGCCAAGAAGCAGCTGTGAGGAGATCAGCATCACCATCCTCCTCCTGATGATGATAATAATCTTTGAAACCTGAGGCAAGACGATGAGTATATGTCTAATACACCCCATGGGACATGTCAGAGTAATGTAAAATCACAAGTGAGCCTTTCATACCCTTGCCGTGCAGCTGTGGCTTGCGAGCATCAGTCCAAAGATTTAATAGCAACAGTAAGGCACCGAGTCCCGATAAGACCGTCAATGTCACTTCTTCTCCTATCTACTTGTCTTCATTTTACATCGTTTTGAAGTGAAAACTTCTCAAACGCATGCATCACGTATACAACTTCCTTTTTGAAAAGACAACAGATAGATCTTTCGTGATTATGATACTCAGAATGGATAAAACTTTGCGAATTTAATTTTGACTGATATTTTCCTCAGTGACCGTGGCATATGGTTGGGCAAGACTACTGAAGCACATTCAATGTTGGTAACCATTTTATTGCATCAGTGCTTATATTTTTGAAGGTAGTTACCCTGCAATAAAATGCAAATAAACCCCGTTATACAAAATGGAGAACTTAAAACTTACTAATTCAATATTAACGCTAGATAATTATTGTATACCTTATCAATCTATTCGAAACTTTGCCTACGCAAAACCATTACACAAAGTACGCGATTCTGATTGTCTGCAAAGTCATTCGAATTGCCCACATTTTTAAAAGAATACAGAGGACTTTGATTCTCATGTTGCCAGACTATATTTATTTTGTGCGTTTTAGATATCAGGTTAAAGTACATTGTCCCAAAATCGTTTTGCATTCATATCATTTTCGTTTGACGAATAGCCAAAAGCCATAATATGCATTGATTAGACCTTTTAAGAGATACAATTCTTACTTAAAATGATGCGCAAGCGTTGACCATATTCTCCGAAAAAGTCTTGGATCATTACTTCAATTTCTTCCGTTGCACTCTCTGTAATTATGTTAAAGGGGCAAACGTTCTCAGGCAGCACAGCGTTCCACGAATGCACCTGCTTTTTTATTATAAAATATGGCTGAAACCGAGCAAAAACCTACACCTTAATAAGTAACAGATACGCCCATTCTGAAACATTATAAATTAACTACTCACAGGGTAGGTCCACAAGAACGGAACTGAGATGCACACTAGGTATTTTCCATCACGGTATTAATGCCTTCATAAATTCACTGAAAGGGGTTAGCTAGCTGAAAGCGAGAAGCACACAACACTAAATTATCTGGGCTTTTATATGCATGTACACACATCTCTGCAGACCGATACAATAGTCTGTTGCTGACGGGCTTACAATTTACGTACGTTTAAAAATGACATAAATTTTTGCAATGTCAGGTAAATGTCCATATAGTCAACGAAGAAAATGCAAAAGATTGTAATGTATGAGGACGAGGGTTTTTACTCTTGCCATTTTTGGCTTTATTGTACAGCGCAATGAGTTTCAAAACGATAAAAATCATGAGAACTAATACTTCTCTTAGAGAATTAGTCAGAAAAACGAGTGCTACATAATGCCTCTGGGATTATTTCGTGCAGTATTTCATGAGAATGGACCATTTGGCCTATTTTGCGAGAGATAATTGAAATCCACCAGTGTTTTGATGAAAATGAGTAACACCAATGAATAACTCCCAGTAATCACCCTGAACGGAGTGTTTTCAATTGAGCGCTAATTAAAACTACTGACTTACTGATTTGTTCTGAAACTTGCATTGTGTTTATGATGCACCGGTATCAAAAACGAAAGGCTATTCAAAACACTCTTGTCACTCGTCACACCATAGTAGAACAATAATTCCTACCGCCTTCAACGTTCCCGTTCCCGTTTCTTGTCGTACAACGCGTTTAACTTACGGAGCTAGTGCGTCTCAGAGTGTTCGGCCATTGCAATCCCAGCAAATAATTTAATAGTGTCTTTGGATTTGATTTTCTAAATGCATAGCTATATAACCTTGTCTGTTTCAAAGTTTCAATGAAATAAATGCCTACTTACCACATGCGAAGAAAAATCAAGTATATTCACAGTTTTATTGATACTTGTTGAAATGCTATAAAACATAAGCATTGATTTGATTATTGATATCCAAACTGTTCTTCAAAAGCCACCTTCCTTGACAAAGAATAACATGACTTTGTTTGATTTTCTCTTGTCCACTTACGTATGACAATGAACATTCATTTGGGGCAACGTCAGATCCAAAGTCAATCCCTATCATAGCAGCAATGCTCATAATGAATTCTTCCTTCTCCTAAGCACTTCTTCCTTCCTCATTTCATGAAGAATATTATGCATCTTCACACTACCAACATAAGATTTGAAAAGGACAGATGAAGATTACGAGTACATACGCGTCACCGTTTTGTCTGACATTACATATGAAATTCATTAAAGGGCTTGGTTAGACAGCTTTCTGTCTACTCTAGTCATCTACTAACGAAAAGTTGTTGTGTGGTGTGAGAAATGAGAACTCACTGGATCGTAAATCATTTTCGCTCAAGTTGAATCCCACGACATGGTAGAACACACATTATCTTGTTGGTTCGGACGAAAGTACAGCATTTAAAGAGAAATAGGTGGAAAGAAAAATGTTAGTCATTCTGCATAATGTAAGTTGACTCTCTTGTAACTTGCATAAAAATAACAAGATCATTGTTGAATCCATGCGCCTTTGCGAGCACTCAAAGATGCGCCATAATAACGCATTTTACATTATACAAAAAAACTCACGTTCATGATGAGGAAAGTTGATTTCATCCGAAGCAATTTTTCACCGGACGCTCAACGCGTTTGGTAAATGGCGTGCTGAAGCCATATTAAAAGCATTCCCTATCGGCAACTTCCTCAAACAAAAAGCTCCATTCTGAGAAGAGAAGAATGCAAAATAAGTAAATATTACACTTTATACAAATTCTACCTTGTGCTTGTGTGTGACCATAAAGACATCTTCATGAGGTTGTTTCATTTGGTCAGTCGAGCCCTTAGTTCATGCTTGCATGTAAAAGGTGCAAAATGGTGAAGTTACAAACGCAAAATGAACTTGTGCAGATATGCACAAGCATTGAAGCAGCTTGATATTGATATGATAATGGGCCCAGGCTTCTAATTTCACGTCCAACTGACCGTAATACCCTTTTAACGAAATTTCCCATGATGAATCTTTTCATCACCATCAATCCTCTTGTGCGTGAGATCTTCTACGTTAAGAAAGATATATTGAATAATAATATATTGCATTTGAATAAAAAGCTCTGCTTATTGACGACGGTAAGATAGATTCAAGTCTGTCATTTCCTCTGCCACATCAGATGCATTAGGAGTTAAATTGAAGATGCGAGGAAGTATACCTAAGTTTAACATTGTCTTTCTTTTCATTTTGACTACCACAAGCCCGAGCTTTATCGACTGACAGTGTCATGCAAATAATTTAAAATAAATTGCTTTATGGTTTTGCGGCAGATATGGCATGGCACATCACAATGTCGAATTAATAGTGCATTTCTCTTCTCTTTCTTCTTCATTGGCTTTTTTCGTGCCTGGTGCATCAGGCCAAATATTCGTTACGACGACATACATAGAAGGTTTACAACAAAAAAGCAAACACGTGGGGCTAAATGACAGAAAAATATCGAGGTGTGTGTCTTCCTTTCATCATAAATTGCGTGCTCCCTATGTTCACCCCTCACAGAAACAATATAATCTTCTGCATATACCGCATAAGCTAGATTACTGTGTTTGGTGGTTAAAAACTGGCATAAAATACCCACATATTCTGAAAAAGACAAAGTCGCTAGGAAGTGATTTTTCAAAATATTACATTATTCTTACGACCTCGAGTATATATAATTTATGTTCTAGCAATCCTGGTTAATAAGCTAAGCGCACCAAGAGCAAAATACATTATTATTTTAAACTGAACAATTTCGGATATGCAATTCAATTTTGATGAATTGCCTTGTGTACACACAATGTTGTTTGTAGACAAAGACAGACTAGCCCTCAGAATCCTTGAACTTGGTTGCCTCTTTGACTTTAATTTAGGAGAATTTGAAAAATTACCTGTATGAAACTACATTTGAACAATTCTCCACTGTACAATAAATTGGAAACGAACGTTTATTGAGTAACAAAATACCAGTAGACACAGACACAACACCGGAGGTAAATTTTTGAATAGTAGGTAATGAGATGTAAATCCTAAATATTGTGATGGCTTGTGTATTTTATGATGCCAACTAAATTCTTAAAAACGTTGTCAGTCTGTGTGGCTCTTACATCCTATCGGATTGGTTCAATAATAAAAGTTTAATTAAACTGAATGTTTTTCATGATCTGTTTTAATATTTACTATTGACCCACTTTGATTTTGTCATTTGACCTATTCGGATAAACAAAACCCTTTAATTCATTCATAGTTGTTTCTAGCATTATTGCGAAGCTCGGGGTAATGTGAGAACACAAACTATTGCAAGTTGCCTACTTTTCTAAACCAATTTCATTATACATTAAGCTATTCAAATGAAAAGCCACTCTTTTGAAATTTAAATTTAAGGTCAAGAAAAATACAGCAATTCCCTGACTTCTATTGTTGCATATATTTTGCCTTTTAGCTCTTGTCCGAAATTTTATACACCGGATGAATCCATTCATCGCATCCGTCTCTTGCCTTGCCTACCTGCTTGTTTTTGTCTTGTTCACAATCAAAAATTTGCATTTTACATTATTACATAATCATGGTTTTAAAGGCAATGCATGATACTCGCAATCACTATTGCTAATGATAATAGATAATGAGTGAATTGTTAGTAGTAAACAAAATTCCTTGCTTGACATGAGTTTTCAAGTCAAGAAGCATCCAAAAACTTACTGCGTAACTACAAAAACATGTACAATCTTGTTTTCATTACGCCATTGTATAATCGTTGCTTGATATACAACTTATGTTTAACAGACCAAACAAACGGCAATGCCGGAATAAAGGGCCTTTGTATACTCATAAACAGAGTGTCTTAAATGCATCGTCGTGGTGTTGGCATACATTTCACTTCATGTATAATTGTATTCATCACGCCTTCTTTTGTTTCTTTACTTTAAAACATAAAATTCCAAAGAATTGATCACCTACGCCACTCTTACCATGAACCACTAACTCTAAATAAAATTTTGACTTTGTCTTGATTGCACTTTGCATTACAGACGTTTACGTTCCAAATACTTATCAATATCAACTTACAGACACAAAACGGACACAACTCCCGTCAAAGCATCAATATCTCAAAAGATTAGATGCGTGTCTATAAACCATACGACCATGCCATTCTATCAACTCAACATGATAACGAAAAATGAAAAAAGAAGATGCATGGAAATTATATTGGATAAGTACTTGAAAAATTTATAAGTATTTTCAGCTGAGAATGATTGGATCGAGTGTTTGACGCTGCTATTATCATCAGGTTATCATGACTATCACTCACCACCACATTCCTTCCGGCATAATCCCGACGCAATCCAGGCTTGCAATGAAGCGTCAATTTTTTCAATGAAAACCTGTTCAAATTGAATATTATGTTCAATCAAATAGCGCTGCAAGGTTTCTCGCAATTTCATAATAAAACTGTGAGACTCACGTTAAATTAGAAAGAGGATACAAATGTTCAAATTAAATTGTGAGAATTATAGATCTGCCTTTAATCATTTTTCAGAAAACCGATATTGAAGATTCACTTTGCATAAATTATTAAGAAAATGATATTTTCAATTAATTGGTAACAGTGATGAATTTAGTAAGTGGTAAGCTTTTACATTAGGTAGGATATGTAAAGGCCTTGAATTATAAGTTTTAAAAAATAATGGCTTATGCGTACCGCATTAAGTGACTAGACTAGACGTTTACACGCATGCTACTTATGCATTACATTATTTGTTTGCCACACACATACTCTCAGGAATAGACCGAGTAATTGTTATTTAAATCAGTTAAATTACAAGTTCTTTTCTTTGACTTTCTAAGATCAATCAATATAATGTGCTATGATGTGCATGTTCCACTAACTATCGTATTTATGATGAGGCTTTTGAGAAGCTGAGCCTACTAAATAAATAATGAATTTGCAACTTTGATTTTCAAGAACATAGGCCAACTAAAATTGTTAAACGATTTTCTGTTACTCATTTGCATTTACTCAAAAAACATGAAATGCGTATGCCTATAATCCCGGTTAGTCTTGTGAAACGCACGTTAGAGTGAGCCGAACGAGCAAAAGAAGCATAACATTTGTGGAGTTTAAATTGTATTGTACCGTTAATTCATCTCAGTCTGCTAAAATATGAGAAAGATGGTAAATTGATACCGTAACATGTCCACAATATTATGGTTAATTATCGATTTATTATGGAGGGTGCGATTTTGCGTACGTATGGACAAAATCAAAATTTGAAAAATAACCTCAAATATTACCAAATCTACGATTTTTCAACTAAAACACATCATGCACATCAGCACAAGATTGGTTGTTGATTTTCATAACAGTATTAATAATGTGGGATAAATATCCCATTTGTCTGTCTTGTTGCATACTGCATTTTGCACTTCGTGAATGTGAGACTGTATTTTAATTGAATTGCAACTTTGACGAGCTCAACGCTCAGTAGGGACACTTTCCTTTTGTGCTTCTCTTATGTAGGACAGGGATTCTACGCGACTACTTTTCTCACCATCGACCCATGAAAAATAACAATTGTAGGCACTGCGCAATACTACACTTTGTATATATTGCATCTTTGGAAAAGTTAAAATCTTAGAGGCATGTTACTGTAAGCGTATCTATGCATGTGCAAATGTGAGTGATGTGGTATTATGTGATGCTAAATTAAAATTGTTATACTTCTGACCACACTACTTCATGTAGTGGGCGAGACAATGCTAATATGCAGATGATTTGTGCAAATGGAAAAAATGATCGTTTATCATTTACCACGGAGGAAACAGGAGGATTTCTACATGATAATGCAAGAATACATGAACATATGCATGATAAATTTATAACGGAAATGAAAAGATTTGTGATTATGTTTTGTTTTTTAATCCTTAAAACGAAACGCCAATAAACAGGTTGTAGGGCAAACTATAAACTACAACTAACCACACAGCAGAGCGGTTCAAATATATTTTATTGCTTTTAAGTATGAATCGGACGCAAATTCAAATAATAATAAAGTAGATAGATGTAGCACAGATTTCATTACTCCTTCGGTTTGCCCATCCTTTTCTTCATAAGGAAGTACTCCAGATACCTGCTGTTGCTCCCTTGTCCTTCATTGTATGTTTACACTAGGAATTTAAAGCAGAGGCGTTTCGTTCCTCGTATTTCCAGTTTGCAACATGAACATTGCGTGCTCTTCCTGTTGTTTTTGTTTTGACATGACATGACATTCTTGTTGGTTATTTAACAAGACAGAGCATGAAAGTACAGAAATCTTACATCTGCATGTGATGACAGACTAATCCTATGGATATGGTGAAGATGTCTTTCCGTTAAACCGCAGCGATTCAACTGTCCAACTTGTTGAACCCTGAGTTGTGACTTGTGACATAATCAGATTCAAGGACAGAGAAACACAGGTCAACTGTATGCGGTCTTATGATTTATCATGTCATACGTTTTCAAGCAGCAGGATGAGATTCTTTGGAGCCGTGAAAAACCAACACCTACATGCCCAATTCAAACGTTCTGTCTATATTTTAGCATTGATGAAACCTTCAAAAGCTTACACGCACAGTGCGATTGAGTGATTAGCTATCTTATTTATAGAAATTGAAATTATATATTTATTTGTTTGTGCTAAAACAAATAAGACAAAGACAAAAATGTATGAATATAATAATTAAACAGTACTTACACGGCATACGGGAAGCAAAGAGCAAGGCTTCGAAAGAGAATGCCCAGACAGCGCCAACTAAATAATGTACTAACAGCAATATTTCTTGCTGCACGATTTTCGGTTCTCATAATCAGAGAAAGTTTCACAACAAGCTGTTTTGTCTTGTCATAAGAAGCTTTGAAAATGATGCTAATGTATTTAGTAATTCAGGAATTCCAAAATGTTGTTTCATTTAAGCAAGCGGCAGTGGCAGACTATGTCTTCATACGTTTTCAACTTTAAATTGCATACAAAAACCTGCGTTTTGCATTTGCTGCTGTCACAGTTTCTTACTTTCTTAACTTGAGTTTGAACTACTGTGTACTTTAGTATTGGCTGTTGCAATTACATACAGTTAAAAATATTTTTTGAATTGAGAAACTGTAAATATAATTTATCCGAGGGGTACTACGGAATAAAATGCTTAATGCGTTTTTTGCAGCTAAAGTACAATATCTGATGAACTTCATGACAATTTTCTTGAGCATTGCGCATGGGTAGTTCCAAATACCGATTTGACAGCTGCGCTACTTTGTTAATGAGAAAATCTAGTGTGCAAGCATTATTACGCTTCGAAGAACATTATCATCAGGACCGGTCAATAGTCGCATAGCATGAATTCTCTGACGATATTGCATTTTACTGCTAAGATATTATCATTCCTGCCTTTTCACTTGCTAATAGTGAAGGACTTTGAGACTAGAGATAGTTCATCATTGTCAAATTTGGCAGAATGGTCAGAGCATTCACCTTTCCTTTCTATTTCACCTTCACCTTTCCCCAAAATGTACGCATTATAGTAGGCGCAAAGGAACAAGGAACAAACCGTATTTGGCAAGAGCTGTTGATTTCGAAGAAATTAACAGTTGTAATACACACACCGTACTTTACCCTGTTTAGAATGGGTTAAAACCGATAGTTGGTTTCAAGTTGAACCCCATGTGGTTGAAGTCGCCAAGCTGCAATTAATAGGAATTCAATATGTAATTATAATTGACTGACGATAAAGTTAGATTTCCCTGTAAGGATAAGTAAATAAACACTTATTTCCCGAAAAAATAATGCAAAGAAAATCACACTTACACCCTCATATTTCATGTTTGTATATAAAAGGCTTCTATGATCACGGAAAACGAAAGATGATGCAGTAAACAACTTTGCATCTACTTCTATACACGCTAAGAGGAAGCCTCATTATTCAAGAGCCTGTGTCTGCAATCTACTTTACTGAATTTAATATCACATCTATCAAAACTGTGTGGTGCAGCAAACAAAGGAAGAATTTTTTTGTTAGAATGCGTATTTATTTAACTTGCATTGCATAGTGCATCAAATAAGCATATACAAATAAGCGTCTGACTGAATTCTATAACTTATCATTATTGCTTCTGTAATAATAATCCTTATTGAGAGCTGCGTAAACTCGATTGCTCCAGGCCGATACTTCCAAGCATAAAATCTTGAGGAAAAGATTTGATGTTTTGCACTGGACTAATTAGATTAAATTTGTAGCCTCTAGAATACCCTTCACCTTTCACTGTCTCCCAAGAATTTTAACAACAAAAACTTGATATATATTTTTTACCGAAACCTGCTAATTCCAACTAAGATTAAATGCCTTCGGCTAGGTATTTCAGACGTGGTTCAAAGTTACTTCACGTTATAGAATTGCATCGTATTAGTTCATGAAAATACTGCAGCGTTCTCTCACGAAGTACTTTGTGTTTTGTGTAACACTTCAAAAGAGCAATTCATTTTCATTCACTTTTAGACTGAACATCTCCAATGCAAAAAATGCATCCAACCCAGAGTTTAATCCATCTTTCAGTAATCCAAAGTTTGGGGCACATCAGTTCATGATGTAAAATCTGGTTTAGCTCTACCCAACAAAATACTATCAACGACATCAACGCTGACGTTTTACATGATTTATCTCTTGATAGCTTAGTATCACCATGTTTTACATGCAATGCAAGGATTGCAGGCACTTTGTAATTATCTAGAACAACAGAGGCTCTTGGCAGCACATAAATTGCTATGAATTCAACAGCATCCAAGTTTAAAATTCTATCTCAACTGCTCTCTTTAAAAATATTGATTTCGCGTGCACTTTACCACTCCGCACAACAATGGTGTCGTTTTTCAGAGAAGAGCCGCTACAAAACAGTACCATTTGCAAAGTTTATATTTACCTACTCAATTCACAATTATGATTCTTCAGGAATAAAAAAAGTTACCTGTTGCGAGAGGAAGTCCGCCTCGCGTGTTGAGGAAAAGCTGTCAGAACCGTGCTTCTGTGTCTAACTGTGACCATACGAAGAAAAGTAATTTGTATTAACAATGTTTGCTCACGTTGGAAATCTTCACTATCTATTCATTTGCACCGTCCCGCATTCATAGCCAAGAGTAATTATTACATGTAACGGTCATTTTAAGAACTGTATTGTTCCTATCTACATTGTCACACTGTAGAGTACACGTTGGTCTATCACTTTAGTACCTGAAACGAGAAAGTTATATGGGAAAATATTTTGTCAAAAAACAAGAGAACATGATCCTCAAACTCATGGGCACATCACGGAATGCACAAAGCAAAAATATCGTGTTATTTAACATTACTTAAGCTTACTCTAAGATTATGGACTAATCTTTCGTTTTAAGTCACGCTTTTTAAAAGTAAGTATGAATATAAACGAATTTCAACGTATAAGATTGCAATTCAATGGCCTTTCTGAAAACACTTGCAATTTTGCATGTGATAACATCCATGTTTCGCGGATAATCTTTGTACCAGTAATGGCACTAAAAACTAATTTTCAAGTTAACATTGCTATTAAATGTAATATTAAAGGTTTAAGAAAATTTCCCAAACTAATTTTGAAAATCAATACTTTTTATTGTCATATTTTTTGAATTTCAGAAAAATACACATTTCATTTGTTTTTCATAAAATGGTTGTGCAATAGGCAATTGCGTAGTTCAACACTACGCCAAATTGATTAATCGCACATCGCACAACTAGCCAAATAAAAGATTTTATGATACCACAAAAACTTTGAAATAGAACACTGAATAGGTACTGGTACTACATTGATTCATTCAAGTATATTTTTATTATCTTAACGATACACTCATCGCAAGGAAGCAACACTTTATATCTGACATCTTGGGCAAAAACCTGGGCGCTAACAAGTGCTAAAAGTAAAACAACATATTTACGATGCCACAACATACCCGTTTTATAAAGCACATAATTGATCAGAACAACGTGTAAGATAAACCACTTTGTTGTAGGTCGGACCGTAGACGGCCTTTAGAGGATGCAAACATCCGTAATTCTTCGAGTTCATTATCACTCGAGACATAAAAACTATATTACGAGATATCCTGAGCAAGTTAATAAGAAATATTCCTAACCAGAGAGAGCCGCACAAAAAGATTGAAGAAGTTCCGTGAGAATTCATTATGTCATACAATTAAGTTTTGTTCTCCGAAACTACCTTGTCCTTTAGAAGCTAGGTCAGGAAGAAAAATGTAAGTGCCTACGTAGTACATGTACGTCCTATATGTGGTGCATTGTTGTACGCTCCTAATATCTGATCACGTTGTATGTAAACTCGAGCAATATTGTATGAAGTATTGTTGTTTATCAAAAGCTTTTATTTTAACAAGCTATACAAGTCATTTAGAAGGACGAGTTGATGACATTACTATTACAACAGACGTTTTAATGTAAAAGTAACTGTACACGTAAATGTCATTGTATTCTTTCGGACGATAGATAATATACAAAGTCGAACATTTGGTCATGATATCCTTCCTCCAGTCACAAATGTCACAACTAAATGCGAGCTTATACATAGAAAAGCTTTTTAAACATGATATGGTGAATTAGGTGAAAAAATACCACCAAGAAAAATGCACTCTCAAAGTGAAATATTCGCCTCTCTTAATTATTACAGCTTACAACAATATGCATAATTTTACTTGTGTCTTTTTAATGCATTTTGCTCTAGGTGATATAAGGTCATGTTAGATACAGGATGTGCAAATATTTGCGTTGGTGGGTTTTGTTTCAGAGACGGAGACTTAAACTTGTGTAATAATAATGGATTTTTATAAATCTGACTGAATTGATGAATGATTTCAGTTCCGGGGTCGCTACCAAGACACAGACAGAGCGATAGGGCGAATTTAATCTATGAAAGATATAAATGACAAGATTCACGAAGAAATACAAACTTGAATCTTTCTTTATTTCATTTCTTGAGATGGAATTCTTTCATTTTTTATTACCAACTTAGGCCATTCTCCTTAGGCCATGAGATTAACACAACCTTCTGCGAACTCTATACAAGATTAGAAGTTTAAGAAGTGAAAGCATTCATTTTGACTTTGAGAAAGTCATGAAGTCGCCATCATTTTTTATAATAGTAAATACCATACTTTACATCCTAATTGCAATAATAATACAAGTTGAATAAAACGCTCGTGTTTGTAAAATTATGTCTAGTTACTGACAGTCATAATTTAATAGTGCATTCGTTTATTTTGGTAAACAAGTCTAAAAGTCCAAAGACAGCATTTCGCAAAGTATTTATGCATTTCTGGCCAAAGAATCATCCATAAACAAGGGTATAGTATTTATTCAATTGAGTTGAAAGTTGTAACTCCAAACTCTATGTTGTTGTAAGAGATATGCCTTAAATTTGAAGGATTGTGCAAGTGCCAGAGCAGGTTGAGAATTGAGAATCCTTTTCTTCAGCTTTTCTACTTAAGCATTAAGCCAAATCGTCGTCTCATGTATGTATCTCATGAGTCATAACCTTTTAAGATATCAATGAATGATATAAATGTAAATAGAATATATTAATGTTGACTACTAGGTAAATGATTAAGCAACATGTAACCTGCCAAATAACCCGAAGTGCAGGTCGTAGAGAGATTCTGGTCAAGTTAGCAACGGATCAATCGTTTATACGCATCGAATACGCATTGTCTTGATAGTAAACTAAAATATAAATATCTATACTGCAATTTCAAATTGGTATATTATGTGAGGTTGCAAATAACTAATCCTCTAAAAGCTTAGTACACAAAAGTATATTAAGAACTGAAGATGATGCATTTAATACAGCAAGCACGACTGAAGCTAGGTTATGGATCATGGGTTCCCTTCTTGCAGCAACAACAGCAAATCCTGGTGATGATTCAAGATTCAATGAACTAGTGTCCGTACCTGGGTAATAGTAATGATGAATGTTTTGCATGTTTCAAACATCACGTCGAATCAAGCTGTTAGCTGTCATATGAATAAACATTTTATATTTTCCGTTTCTTAACGTATTTGATTCATGTTCATGTGAAACTAGTTGTCAAATTACATTATCCCAAAGATTATCTATTTATTCTCACCACTTGCAGGCTCACATTCACAATGAAAGGAACTAACTTCATCACAAACCAAAAAGGTTACATAAAAATACAACTTTAGATCAGCATAAACCCGTCTTTTAATGTATGCCAAAATCTTCGTATTAAATTAAATCATATGACATAACATCTGCAAAACCTTTATAGAAGCCCTCAAGCTGCATGAAAATGCAGACAGAAATTTTGTTAATCCAGCTTCTTACTTTCAAAGCTATAAAACTAGCAGTATGCCGCATCTTTTGCCATCTTTTATGAGAAAATATTGCTTGAATCTGAATCTATATACAAATTTTAAGCAAACGACATAGAAAACTTTTAAATCCCTGAAATATTCATCATAGCATGAACAAATGAACATTAGAGATATTTATTTTTGTTAAACTCATAAAGTTACAACACTATCAAAGATACCACATGTCCTTCATTACCACATATAGTTGAAAGAAACGGAAACAAAACTGGGAACATCTAATATAAAGATGTATTTCGTGTTCTGGTAAAATGAAAGTTAATGCCCAGTTTTACTCAAATTAGTATGATTTTCACTTTGCGCTTTTAAGGTGCGTGAGATAATTGTCACGGGTATGACACCGGAAAAAGAAGCGTTATTTTTGACCGTACAATGTGCTGCAAGTTGCAAATATGTAGTAGATAGCTAGAAATAAACACAGACCATGTCATATAATGATTTTCCGGTCAGTGGGCAGTGAAGGCACGATGTGAAAATCCCTTTCCTCTAACTCAGACTTGACTGTATTTACTCAACATAACTTTAAGCTTGAAGGAAGAACCTGAAGGTTACGGTAACGAAGTGATGTGTTGTAATAAGTCTTGTCAATTTGCAAGAACACGTAACAAGAATACTCTTATCTCATCACACGTTTTATATAAAACTGTTATTACGTGCAATTAAAATTTGGCATCTTACAACTTCTGGGAGTGCCATGCTCGCCAATAGATCAAATCACGCAAGTGAGTTATCGATCAAATGGATTTATATACACGAGAGGCGACATAATTGTAGTTTTGCCATACAATAAATTACATAATTGACAATGTAGAACTTAAACCAGGATTTTCTTCACACATCGATATTAATGGTTTAACTGAAAAATCATTCCAGTTTTGTGATGCATTAAAATGTTCATACGCAGAATACAAATAGTATTAATCTTTTGTCAGCTATTCGTAAATTCCGTAATCCATTCTAGTCAACACTATTGCTCGTACATTTATAACTAACTTTCCAGTCTTACAATCTTTCTTAAATTTTCAGCGCAATTTATTATTTAGTTTATACCGTGATTACCTCTGATTATGAACGAAACGGAAAATGCATAATCACAAAGAAGGTAAAAGCATTAAATGGAGAAACAAACAGTCACGACACCGTAATCCTGAAAATTGACTTTTTTCCGAAACACAAATGCCGTGCGTCATCATAAAGACAGCATTGAAAAACCGTCAATACCGCCGGCATTGTTACGATTATTAAGCCATTGAAGCACCTTAATATGAAGTACTTGTTTCTTATCTCGTGTGCTGCAATGTTAACTGCAATTCAACTGCATTATTTATATGCAATGTCATTTTAAGCCTATCGCTTGTGTTTATCTTCAAACCCACGCTCCTCGAAACCCGACTGCATTATGATTTCTTAATTTCAGTGAAATATTGTTTCGATTCGTTAATACCGACAAAATCGAGACCGTCTTTCAACAAAAGTATTAGTAACAACGGAAAAAATTGAACTTCTGATCCCGGAAATTATACAGAAAACAATCTAATTCACAACATCAGTTATACAATTTGTGATTTCTTTGAGCGATAAAAAGGATTCCTATATATTATACAATCCGCCCGAACCATTATTCATATACCATTATCAAATGATTGTAATTTAAAGTGCATTTCATATTATGCGTTGAATAACGAAAGTAGTAAAAGTTTATTTCAATTCCAGGAAATGCAAAATATGTGGAAAGTTGAAATTAGAAAAAATATTTTATGAGAAGATGTTCGTGTCTAAAGGTTTTTACTAGACAGATAACTCACAAAGTTTATGTACCTTTTGATTTACCTACATTGCCTACATTTTACTCAACCTAATGGGAAACTACCAACACAAGAATAAAATTTGTGATATTCTAGTTGATTCCTATTACGAATCTATTTGAGACTGTGTTCTGTAGATGCAAAGGTTATTTTATGCTTAACTAGATATTCGGAAACCATGCATCTACTTCGTATACTCGGGATATGAGAATGAGTATAAAATTAAGTCAGTTTGGGTCCGAGATCAAATAAAATTTTGGACGACCTAAACCAACTGACCTGTTCATCGTTATTAGACAAAATTAGAGAGTATAATATCTTGTTTTGCGTAGACGTGAGACTCGTAATTTAGACAAAGAGTTGAATCTGTTTGTGCATACATTTTTCATTTTCCGCCAGACTAATGAGGATCTAATAGGACTGTAAACGGGAGTTTTTGCCAAAATTATTCAGAAGTACACAATAAGGAAGCCGAGAGAATAAATTAAACAGGCGTCATCGCAAATTGCAATGAGTTCATACGCAAATCAATATTTTAAATAAGATGGGTATAAGATATAGTGATTATGCTAATCGTAATGATTTTCATATGCAAATTCCACGAAACAATTGAATTCAACTCCGACCTAATAATGAAAGTCTTTACATAATAATTTCGAAGTATTTTTTAACCTTCAAGCTAGTAGCCCGAAGGAGTTTGTTAGTTTCAATAAACTGACGTGTCTCAATTTGAATAAAGCAAGGGTATAAGATCCTCAGAATAAGACTACTGAGTATGAGTTGTGGCTTCATCTATTTTATGAGTGCCCACTGGTAGTGACAATGAAGTAAATCCATAATATTTTAATTCTAGTTTGGTATTACCCTTCAATTTTCATGCTATATCGGATGTGGGGTTTCACGAGACGTTGATACTAAAGCTAGCTCGTCTGAAGCATTTTGTCATTTTGAAATCATTGTAGTTGTGCCAGTTCCTGCTCCGCTTCTAAAATGATATGTAGCGAAATGCAAATCAATTAATCTGTCAATTAGAAAAAACAAGTGATATTTTCTTCTATTAGGCTTGCTGCCAATTTTGCTGACTAAATACACACAATCATATATGTATAAATCCAAAATAGATTAAATTCTTTGGCTACCTACATATACCAATCGTTCACGCTAATATGTTTTATAAGGAAAGGTCAAGCAATTGAATTTTAGCACCCGAGGATTGTACTTTGCTTACAGCTAATCTAAATAATACAAATTGAATTAGAACCAAGAGCAAAGAATAAATACGAAAATCATATGTCGAGAGAAAATAACTATAACTTGTGAGATGCTATAAGATGTAGGTATATAGTCTTCTAAAAAATATCATCTCAATTTCGCTTTACACACCCACATCTGGCTTAAATACTGCCAAGCCAATCTGGAAGAACATATTTACTGGCTAAATTAGTTAAAAAACAAAAAAATAATGAAAACAGAAAATAATACATTAATACTTCTTATTGTTTGAAAAGGTATTTATCTGCAAGTTCTTAGTTCAAGTTTAGTTCTACTTGTCGCTCTCTACAACGATTAATTCTTTAGCGATACACAGAGATTGCCAATTTTGTAGATCATGTTTATAGATTGTCAACCGTTCATTTCACTAAAAGTAAACTATAGTAATTACACACACATTTAGGTATAAGGCTGAATATCTATCTACCCATGCCCCTAGTATGTATGTACCTCTGCCATTAAAGGAGTTCAATCTCAAACTGAGCTGATCATGAAAGCATTCTTTCGAATGCGATAATATCATGATACAATTGACGCGGACGCGTTGTGGTATATAACATTCAAAGTTTGTTTCTCTAAAAATTAATGCAAATATAGAAGGGATTGAATAAGTATAGTGTGACATAACGATCTACTCGTCATCTTCAAACTTGCGTCGTGCGAGTACATACAACGCATTGAATATTCAGGTTCCCGAGAAAGAGAAATGTGTGTAGTATTACGCACTCAACACAGTTGAGAAAACTCATTTGCACAAAAATATGATACAATGGGTGACGTAAATCGATCTGATATGAGTTTATAGTAACACCACTACCAAAGTCATTAAAAATAATCACATCAGATTGTTTTTAGTGTCGTTAGTCCTCAAACCTTTTATTTAGCCCTCCGATGACACTCGGAGTATGAAAAAGAAACACCGGAGCTTTAGATTTCGACCCACGTTTGAAGCTAATTCGCAATTGCAAAAACCTTCTACAGCTCCATTAAAGTAGCAATTGCAATCAAGCAAGTATTTCATCTGCTGATATTTCATTCATTTCCTCAAAGGCTATTATGTAGATGCAATTTCTGATACCGATGTACACAGAACTTCAACAGGACAAGCATAAATTGTTAATCCCGAAATTTACATGACAAGTATAACTGGATTTCTTGAGCAATCCAATTTTATTATTTCAAAACAATGCATCGTTCATGATATTATTCGCAACTTCACAACGCACCCGCTTGGGCAGTTATATTGAGAAGGTGAATCCGCGATATTTTGCAACATTAAAAAATCTGTATAATGAAAAAATTATTCTTAGGGACAAAGTAATAGTAAACAAGTACAACGCACAAGCAACCCATTAATTGTGCCTCAATCTAAATTCAATCTCAAGTCGTACTACCAATCATTTTTACTGGAAGTAGACACACATCATAAATAATAGCTAATACAATGATGAAGAGGCTGAAGTTGCAAAAAATATTAATATTCGAGAACAAAATCTGTTCAGCGGAAGATGATTCTAAATTCCAATTGCACACTTTATGACTTTAATAACATGTATTTTTCATTAACATGTTGTTTCTATTCGTAAATAAAGGCTGACCTTCTAAATAATGTGAATTTCAAGTGAGATAATGAGATGATATTTATAAATAAATTGCAAAAGATATAATCTCAAATTAAGCAGCAGGTCCTGTTTTTAGACTTTTACCAAATAAGATTGTTATATTACGTATTTTTCAGATGAAACGATTTTGGATTAGGATAATCAGCTTCACAGCTTTGCTGGTGACCGTGACCGGACAAGTTTTGATGGAAGGATCGTGCCCATTAGTACCTGTTTTCAAAACTTTTAAACCAGAAAAGGTAACTCATAAAATCATTTTAGCGCTAATCCAGCATTTTTTCTATTTGTCATGTTTTTGCACCTTCTCTGCCAGGTTATTAGCAGTCTGACTAAGAAATTAGTGAACTGTGTCGTTTTTGACAAGTAAACACCCATGAAGAGTAAACTCATGATTCTATACTTAAAAATCACATAACCTTTTTTGAAAAATATAAGACACTCTCCGGTTTTTCATCGGATGAGAAAAAATTGATATAACTACACCTGTCAGTTTACTAATTATGCTGTAAAAGTTTACATGAATATATGTAGTGTAGCTTGCTATTGAGGCACGTCAAACGTTGTTTGTATTGTCGCTTGTTGTCCAGAGATTGTAGTAGAAGAAATCGATCCTGATTTTGTATATATTCGTGCTTCTCAAGTTCAGAGTTTAGATTAGCACCTACATTGCATTTTACAAACCTAATAAAGAAATACCAGAAATTTTTCGACGTGCAAATGTGAAGTGGTGAGATAAAATAAGAGATAATAACTGGTATTCTACAGGAAAACATATTGGGTAGTTCCAATGAAGTAATAAATATGGATGGTAGCATGAACATAATGAAATGAATTTATGAGAGTAAATTTTTGTATGGGTTTCTTTTAGCATAAAATACCTTGGTAGGGTACTTTTTGATGATATGTTTTCACAAGCTTAAAATTCATGATTAGTAATTTTATCTAGAATGCTTTGGTTCGTATATAAATTTGCTTCCATGCAGCAAGTTTACCCTGTAATGAAACTGAACATTTTTGTTTTCTCAAAGTTTTTAGGAACTTGGTATGAAATAGAAAGATACTACTCGGATTTCCAGGTTAATTCAAAATGCAATAAAATCGACTTCACAAGCAATCATGATGGACGGATAGCTATTGTGACAACAGCTCTACAGGAAAGGTAAAGACATTTTATAAAATTCGAAATCGTGGTAATAATATAAATAAAAAATGCTGATGCTGAATACAAGTACATTTCTAATAATAATAAGCTCAATGAATAATCTCTTGTCTTAACAGAAGTGGAATGCCAAAGGTTGCATACGGACTTGCAAATTTCGAATACGGTGACAGTGCAAAGATGACCATTTCTCTTACACCATCGAGTGGATCATCCAAGCACAGGGAATATGGATACTGGGTTCTTGACACTGACTACGAATCATACGCAGTGGTGTATTCATGTGAAGATTTTTGTCGTGGAAGGCAGCATGCCGGTAATAAGTCAAATTTTTATGCATCTTTTCTATCACTTTGATGTAATCCTCTGAACATTCTTCAATTTTATCAAATTTATGTATTCAAGAATCCATGTGGGTGCTGGGAAGAACGGCAGTTCTTCCATCACAAGTGACAAACAGGATTTACGACAGAATAAAAATCATGGGACTTGATCCAAAACGACTCCTGAAGGTATGACCATTATTTCTAGGCATGTGCTATGATGTACCATGCAATTCGCAATTATAACTAATTTTTCTCATTTCAATTTGTGTAGGTGGATCAAAGCAAATGCGTACATGTAGCAGTTAGCGTAAGAAGTGAACATCATGGATTTTCAAGACATGACAACTTTGACAGAAACTCTGCACGGAAATTTTTAGACTCTTTGACCAACGTTTTTGGAAGAAGAAGATTCAATTTCATTTAAATGTGGGTATGATTGCATATGCAGGTCGTTTTGTACAAAAATATTTGATAATCCAAAACACAACCAAATCACATTGAACCTTTTTAGAATGGAATAATTGGACCAAATTCAAAGAATTTATTTTAAACAGTCAACCAATGCAACTTAGGGGTTATGTCTCTTGAGGACAATCTGCCTATAAAATGGGTATTACAATCCCCTCAATAATTAAGTTTTTAGAAATTCCATATAGGTAGTACTTGCAATATTTATTGTCAGTTAGATTGTAAAATTTAAGCAAGTTGTAGTGAAAAGCTGGTACTCATGTATAGAGGCCGTGTAACAAACTCCAAGGAAAGTTCAATGCTAAAAATTATCAAAATACCTATGCATGATAGGGCTTTAAATGTGAAATTAGTGTTTGGACACTTTAGTCCGTTGACATTTGACAGAAAAATGTTCACCAGCCAAAATGCTGATGTTGAATTTTCCACATACCATTTACATGCCATTTGGTATTTGACAAAACTACGATATAGCAAACTGTTCCCACTTGAATATAAAAAATGACAGTGCTGATAATTACTCATCTTTGCATGTTTCATGCATGCACAATGAGACAGTAAACATAAAATTTTTAATCCCGACCGACGAAATGATTTTGGCTTTAATAACCAATAAACATGCGTATTTACTTAATTTATCTCTGTATTAAAGTCAAATTTTGCAATATCATTTGTTTAGTGTTTTGTATGTAACTTAAACATTGTGTCTAAATGTGCCAGTTTATTTTAGCCAAATAGTTTAACAATATACTGTACTCATACTCATGATTTATTTTGTAATCTCAATGAGTATTAATGTGAGACCGACACGAAAATATTTAAAATAAATAAAACTGTTATGAATGTGTGTCCCAATAAGCTGATTGTGTCATTCTTACGGAACAAGAACGGCTAAATGGAATTCCAAAATTATTGCATCATTTTCTACGTTCTCGTCATTTATAAGGTTTCCATTATTGATTCCATCCGGACCTAGTATAACATGCAATAAAACATATAATTCCTTGTGAAGATGAAAACAGATACGACCAAAAAATAACTGCATATACATACACGATAAAGTAAAGTAAATCGAAAAGTCAATATTTTCATATCATCGACATAATGTTATGAGAAAGTTGGATTGATACAATCTTACTAGCATGCACATTGCGAATTTTTATTGTAATGGTGGAGTAGAATGGTTAATTTATATGTTAAAATGCTTTGCATTAAAATGATCCTTCTCTAAGACTGTTATTATTCGCATGATGTGTTGATTGAAATTATTGCAACCGTTCATTATACAAACACAATTACTTGGCCTCTATTAGCATCGCATGACCAGGCTACAAAATGCAACTATTGTTTCAATGCCAGAGCAAAAATATCAAATTTTAATAGTAAAGATGTTGCAGTTGCAGTTGCAGTTCATTCATTTGCAAGCTAGTTTTCCGAGTGTAGAGTATCAAAAAATAATGGAACCGGGGACGGCGCATCGTGACAAAATCTTGGAACAGACGAAGCCATACAACGTTTGGAAAACCAAATTACACCCAAGAATGCTAGATGTCTCATGGAGAAAGCAAGCTCACGAAAAGTCTCGATTATGTTGCATGGCTCGCATACACCCAGCTACGCAGAATTAGCACCACAACGGCAACGTGTATTGTGTACGTGTACGTTCAATGAAAGATGACATCATGAATCACGATCACGATGCAATCATCTACTGGGTATACTCTAATCTACATATTATATAGTATAGTTACTCTTGTTTTGCATTGTATGGAACGATGAAGCAGAAATTAAAAACATTCAAAACAACTTTATTCTCTTCACATTACTCAAAACACACGTGAATGGGAATACAATAGCCTTGAAAAGGCTGAATATGAGTGTTGAGAAGTAGCAGTAGAAAAAACAAAATGTTTTCATGTGCACTATATTATTAGTCTATATAATATATTGCTCGTCTTGTGGTTCCTGGTTTCTACATTGCATACCTAAACACATTGCTTGTGTCGTTCTATTAGCAATATAGTAATTGCCAGTGGCATGAATAGATTTTTCATTCTTCAGTAAACCGACTGACTCCCAGCCTGTTTTGCTGCTACATGCTGCTACGCTCAAATGTTTACTACGAATCCACACAACAACGCAACAGCCAGCTGCTTATTTAGTGGCGTCTTCTGCGTCACACACATTGATATTTTTTCTCTATGATGAACATGTTGAGTTGATCTCATATTTTTGAATGAAATATGCATGCACCACGTCCAAAATTATTATGACAAATCATGCATTAAAAGTAGAAGACACGCCATTAGTTGTTGGTAAAGATGCCGTATGTCGTGTATTCATTTGTGCATGCAAGACAGCCATTACATGGATTTCCTTTCTTTGGCTAGAGGAATGTATAGTTTGGACTAACCTGGTCACAATAATGAGATTTTTCAGTAAAAGCCATACCGAATATTTTTTTTATACTTTTGCAGCATAGCACACAGTTCTTGTGAATATCTATATAAGATGGAGTCAATGCCTAAATGTGTACATATCCTAGCATCTTAATAATTTTATGATATTATATGGTTTTACACGACGGTTCGTAGTCGCCTGTGAATTTATGCCGTATAAACTTTTAAAGAAAGAATCATTGCAGGCAAGAGAGGAGGAAGCCAAGTTCACACTTCGCAGTTGAAAAGCGCATTTCGCTCAGTAAGTTCATACAATAATTCTCTTTTGTACTTTGTTCTCTCAGCTCGACTCAATTATAATTGAACGACATGCTGTAAGTGTGTGGACGCATACTACTCAGGGCAAAAGTAAAGACTGCCAAGAGAGAAGTCGATCATTTTAATCCCAGCGAAATAATGTTGAGGTATTGAGGTATCAATAGTATAAAAAACACGATACAATAATCGTAGTCGTTCTCTTCTTATAATCAGCAACACTCGGCAAAAATGTGTACGATCAACTATCAATTCCACATTCTAGTGTATGTACAGTACTAACAAAACTGTACACTTTACTTCCCGATCTTTTTTAGCCGACCGACGATGAAACGAATGAAATGAAGGTTGCACAGTCTAGTCTGTTGATACTGTAGATACATTCAATTTTCTATGTTTTTCAGCTTTCAGCCTGACATTCAAGTAACCGAGCTGGTCTTTTTATTATTATTAGATGGTGTTCTCTCTGCTGTTTGTATAACACGCTTTGGAAGTAGCTTTAGCAAATGGTGTGGACTACAAAAACACACGAATCACGATTCGATGATGACATATTTCGTGTGCACAATATCACACTGGTTTGCTCGGCTCGATTTGAATTGTACATTATGCTTTCTGCTGCACCAGCGTTTTGCGTCTATGAATCAAATGTCTAGTCTACTTTACTTTGTTATAATATTATCCATGCAGGCCTTCTCTCTACATCTAAAATTACATGCGTGCGTACTACATCATCATGCTGCACTCGTATGCAACAAACTTTTCCTAATAAATAAAGCCACTTACATCTCAATGCATTACTTGTTAAGATTATTTTACAACTACTACATATTTGCCACTAGTTTGCTACTGGTACAGGATTCAGTTCCTTTATGTATATATCTCTAATGTACCACAAACACTTAACCTATGACCCAAGCAAAGCAGCAAGCACCATCATCAACGGCTCACAAAACAAACTTTTCATGCACCTATCTTTTCATTCCAGTAGTCTTAAGAAATTGGTGTATATTATGGTGGTGCTCTACTAACTGACGCTTTTAGCTTTCCCCCTGCATGAATTGAATTGAACCAATGATGACGATGATGATGCAATTACGAAAAATCTCAGTAAGGAAACGATAATCACTTTTCCTAAAAATAAAAGGCTATGGCTATATAATATCCTCATACGTATCATCATCAATGCTGCTGCGGCAAGTCAGATGAAATGCTTTGCTTTTGTGACCAATATGGCAAAGGTAAAAAAACGTCATATATCTTCCTTATACTCATATTATCCTCTCTCTTTTCTCCACTTTTATTATGTAGCGCTACTCTCTCATTCTGCAAACATCCCGAGTGATGTCTGTCCCGTCTCGCCAATGATGAACTGACTTTCTTTTTCTAAACGGTAATAGACGGTTCAAGGTGCAATCACAAAAAAAAATAAAGTTTGTCCTTTCGCTAACAATTATTCTATATAGTCCATAAGACTTTTGAATAAATTGGAGAATTAAGGCTATTTTCGCCCTGCTAAAATTGTTCCAATTGCATTTGTAACATGTCACATTACATAAAGGAAAAATTTCAAAGGAGTTATCGATATGTTTCTAATCATTTGGTAGTGAGCACAAGCGCTACATAATTACTTCACTCTGCATGTATTTCTCTGCAGTTAAGACTTCTACCAAATAGCTAAAGCTAATAATATGTAAATGTAACACCAGCAGCGGCCCTTGTTTAAAGGCTAAAAAGATATATAATAAGGAAACATGTGCATAGTGCAGCGCAGACATATATTTTAGTAGAAAATCATAAACATGCTTAACTTTGAGCTATAATATTAAGGCATGTACTCTATCCATCTATACTACTTTTTCACTACATTTACGTGTACAGCCATGATGATGATGATATTCTCTCACACTATATATATTACTGTTGGTAGTAGTGGATGTATTATATGGAGTAGTCTGAGTAGTAGTAGAAGAGGAGAATATTAGAGATGCCTACATAGCCCTAACTCCTTCCTTTGATGGTGGTATGCGGAAAAAAATGATACGGACGGGACAGGTGAGGGATATATCGGGAACGATCTATGTAAAAATTATTGTAGAATTGTTTAAGGTCCTTTTTAATGTTAATACGTACTACTTCTATCTTAAATGTAAAAATTTTTAATTGTATTTAACCATAAATACACCACTGCGTATTATTTTTCTGTACACTCACATCCTTATCATCTTCACATATTATTATTATATATTACTTTTTACTTGCTACACATAAGTCTAGTGTTGTGTAAAGTTTTATTGTTTTTCCTCTTTCTGTATATACTTATTATTATCATCATCATCATCATCACATTCTCAAATGTCCTGTGTTGTGGTTTCGAGAGAAAAACTGAAAACCGAAACACACCATCAATCTCTTGACTTTGTTCTGTCTGACGGAATAATATTATTTCAATTGCATAATAATTAATTACTACTAGTTCCACCGTTTTTATCATCACCTCTCTAAGTTTTACCATGAAAAGGGCCACATCAATCGCCAATCAACTCTGAAATTATAAAATGTATGTATCGTTACACACATATAATAGGACAACCAGTGAGAGAGATAGAAAAGAGCCTATGACCACAGATAAGTAGGTAGCTCTAACTGCCTACATCTTAAATCTCTACTGCTTATCATCATTTAAGTAAGTAGCTATTTAACCTTAACGAAAGTTACATGTGTTTACACATACTCTGTGCGCATTTCACTGCAAAAAAAAAAGAGACAAAGTGCAGAAAAACAAGAAGGTAGATACCAGTGTTTTCTTACTAAAATACCTTGTTTGTTTATAAATACGACATGTGATTGAGTCATCATCACATCATCACCGATCATCTGGCTGGGGACTTGGTTCTTCTTGAGAGTAAAAAATTTAATTCATGTTACTGCTGGTTGTTCTAATAGTTAACTAAAAGTTTAAACGTTAACCTCATCAGTTTTCACAGCCTTTCCTTGCGGGCTATAAAGATTTTATTGTAAATATTATAGTTCTTCTGTTTTTAAAAATAATTATCATTTGCTTGCGTTGTACGTATTTCATTAACCAATTGAAAGTCACGCCTTGCATTTTTTAATCCGTCGTATATTATTTAGCAGAGAAGGAAACGCTAACTAATGACATAGTTCAGTCATCGTTATCTGTGTGAACAATATAATTTGTTAAATCTGTTTTCTGTACATTGTTGTGTTTTTTAAATAATTGTTTTGTAAAATCAATAGTGAAAATTTTGGAACTTGAAAGATCGTATGTACACGTGATAAGATTTTCTTGATAATTTAATCATTTGATGTTTGACCATTCTGGAACAGTCTACATACAGTCCAGTAGTGTTTATGGTCGATTGCTTCAGTTAATGGTTAAGTAATTACTGCTGGGGACTTATTTGGGAAGAAATCATGAGGAAGCAAGCCAGTTAAAAATAACAGCGGTGCAGATTTCTTCTTCAAGAGTTCGAAAAACACAAGAGAGGAGAAGGAGAAGCCGGTCAATTTTCTGCTCCGACTTTTCATTATAGAAATTGAACAAACTGTGAGCTGAATATGAGTGTTAAAAGATTGAAAACACTCAATTTTCTCAGTTATATTAATGAACAGCAATTTCCAAAGAGTCCAGCTCTAAGCAATGATTTCCTATCAATGTCTTTTGGTATCCACCGTGGAAGCAAGGGGGTGGAATAATTGGATCTTTTTACGCCTGTGTTTCCAACACCTTCAAAATCAACGCTGTGGTTTGGAGTCAAATTACTTTCGGTATGCATATTATACTCACATTTTACAAGATGAACGTATGAGGTTTGGTATGAAACAAATGACGCAGTTATGCTAATTGTGTATTTTACAGAAGTGAAGAAACTCGTCAGGGACAGCTTGGTGTCGTCATTGAAGACAATTTACATCTTCTGGACGGAAAACACTGGAAATCCTAAAACTTCCCAGCACCAGAAGAATTATCTTTCATATCAGAAAAGGGAAATCAAAAGATAATTAAAAAATTTACGCTTTGTGTCAACAACTCACAACTATTAAGCAGCACAAAAACAGCAGTGAAAGCAGGCAAGGAAGAAACTTTTTTATACATTGTTAAGCACAAGACAACCTCTGAAGCGAATACCAACTTAACTTCGCTACATAATCCGATTCCTTTATTGCGGTCAGAAGTTGCCGATGCTTCTCAACTTAGAAGACTGACGTAAAAAATGACTGAGAATTTTCTAAAGTTGGTTTAGGAAGGTCACGGAAACGCAAAAATATTACTATTCGTTGTAGTAAGGCCGAAATACTAGATATCGCATAGATATAGGCTTGAAATGCGTATGTTATTTCAATATTGTCCAGGAATAGCACATGTGCAGTGGGCATCGCATCTTTAAATGAGCTCGTAAGAAAAATAATAGGCAGTATAGAGAGAAGATTTCGCAGTTCGAGTTGATTTGCACAGAAAAGGAAACCTTACTGTTCGTAACTTCCCACTTTTACAAATTTACAACGCGGTATATTAAAAGCACCAGAATTGAAGGAACAACAATGGCGGAAAACATGAATAATTTCGGTGGAGTTGTTGGAACCGTCGCAGTGTCTTCTGTGAACTCAATGCCACCCACCACTGGAAGTTATGCTCCCGCCCCTGACGCAGGGACAATAGGACAAGTGAAAATGACACCTGCAAATGTTGTGTTCCAAAACAATAGTAATGTATTAGTGGGAAGTGGTGAAACAGCTATTATGTATGCAACAAACATGGATTCCTCCTCGTGTAATTCTACAGGACTTACTCCTCAAGTTGACGCAATATCTGTTACAACAGTGCAGTCCTCTGGTGTAGTCAGTGTTGATGGTGTAAATACTGGGCCACCTACTGGAACGCTTCCGGTATCGACCGGTGTAAAGAAAACCTCTTTTCAAATTACAAGTGTCACAGTAGATTCATCTGCAAGCAATGATGGTGGCGATGACTCTGCGGATGATTTAGATGAGTCCCACACTGAGGACAGTTCTGACGTTGCAACGGGTAATGCCGTCACTAATGTCATACTCATGGCTTGATATTTTCTGCGTAAAACAATGCAAAGAACTCAGATTTATGCGAGAAGCGGTTTCTTCCGTCTATTATGCATGAGTATTATAGACATAGCCTATAAAAATAGCACTCCTTTCTATCTTCATTAATTTTTAGTTTAGTAAAGGGCTCTTTTAAGAAACTTAAAAATGTACGTTCAGTATTTTGGTATAAACAGTTATTTTTGTAATGATGAATGTACCTAAACATTAATGTGAAAACCCATGTCACATTTTTTATAATTACAATATGTGAGGATAAAATATAAAAAATTTTGCTTCCATCATTGAGAAAATATTTCTCAAGTATTTATTTTTTAAAGCAATCATGTCAATGTTAGGATTATTTGTAATTATTTAAGAAATTGACACAGGAAGAATTTCCTTCGACTACTTATTCTCTATCTCATATAGATTACGATATACAATTATCTATATATTTTTCGCTGACGCTATTGTAGAACATTTTTACTCGTTTCTTACTAATACACCATTGTTAAGTAAACGTTAATTAGCGAAACGATTGACCATTACTACAACAATTTTACTTTTGTTGGTTTAATTACAGATGTTTCTCGCCATACCAGCGAATCTCGTGCAGGTGGAGGACCTCATGCAGCAAATGATGATAATTTTACGCGAAATGATATATTTTATAATCCTGCTCCACCTAGCTCAATGAATATAGCACCAGTGATACCCACATCTTCCCAATACGGGCTTGCCATTGTGCCGGAAGGACTTAATCCAGCAAGCGAAGTGCCCCCACCTGCTCCTGCAATAATGAATGACCCAGCGGGCGATAAAGCTGATCCTGATAAGGATATTGTACATAATAGGTAAAGATATATTTCGTTCGTTATTTTAATGTGAAAATCAAATCAGTTACCAAACCCAATTTCTCATCAATTACAGATTTAAAGTGGTGAAAATAGTCAGTACAGAACCTTTTAAAAAGGGTAGATGGATGTGTATGGATTATTTTGACCATACCACCACCACATCAGGCACTACGAGTAGTTCCGTAAAGGATAACACTCCTTCTTCCCAACAACAGAACGTCACACAATCCCAAACACATAGTAACATTCAACAACCTATTCAATCAAACGCTGAAAAAGTGTCAGTGAATATTGTGAATGTACAAGGGTCCAACGTTCCAATGACATCATCTCCGCCACAACCTTCAAACATCCTTTCAGACTCACAGCAACAGACAACGATTGTACAGCAGAATCAGCAAACTCAACACGTTATGCAAACACAGATGCAGAACGCCCTACATGATCCCGAAGGGTCTATTAATACTAGTGGTTTGCCGAATGGAAACGGAACGCATTATCATGTTAACCATACTCACAACGTGCAAGGTGTCAATATGAATCACATAGCACCTCAGTCAACAGTTTTAAATAGTAATGTTTCTGACAATTCTGCATTTAATACACCAATGCCTAATCATAACCCTAATATCCCTCCAACTGGAAATACTTACCAAAGCTCAATGAGTCAACAGCAGCAGCAACAACAGCAACAGTATTACAACAATACAGGTGTTATGACAGGTACTGCTTTTGTGTGTACAATTTAGTATAGATATATTCTTGACATGATTTCTAATTTCTTGTATAAATACATGTAGGTATTCCCTCAAGACCAGTCTCTGTGGCTCCAACGCCCTCCATTTCAGCGCAACAGCAGCAAAGTATGACCCCTCAACAACCAACAATGACTCAGCAACAACAGAGACCTATACAAGGTCAAGTTCCAATTGTACAGAATCAGACTCAACCACAAACGTTGGGTCAAATAGGTCCACAGTCAAGTATCTCTCAAAATACATCGGTACCTCTATTAACTCAGACCATTTCCGCATCCCAAATGCATCAGGCTAATGTTCAAGTGACACAGCCGTCGCATTTACCAGCGCAAAGTCTACCACACGGAGCTCATGCTCAAATGACTGGTTCAGGGGCGGTTAACAACAATACTCCTCCAGGCGGAACAACAGGTCCGCAGCAGCAGCAGCAGCAACAACAACAACAACAGCAGCATGCTGCTCAGAGCTTAGGGCATAATATGTTACAACAGAATAAACCAGCATTTATGAATCCCTCACAACAACAACATCAGCAATCTCAAGCACAGGCACAGTTCCAACAGCAGTCAAATGCGCAGCAACAGCAACTGCTATCGGGTTCTCAACAGTCTGTTATTGGGGGTCAACCGAATCCCCAGGTAGCCCAAAACGTGTCTAATCAACAACAACAGCAAACTCAAAATTATCAAACTGGAGTTATGATGCAGAATATGCAAGGACTTCAGCAAGTACATGGTCATCAAATAAATACATCAGGAGTTAATCAGCATTCTGTGCAGATGCAACAAGCCCAACCAAACACGCAATGTAAAATATGACTATACTTAATGTAAACCAATATCTATACTGGAATATAGAATATAACATGATGTTTTAATTAACAATTTTAGCCCAAGGGATGTACACGAGTCCTGGACAAATGATGGGACATTCTATGCCCATGAGTGGACAGGCTATGAATATGCAGCAGACTTCCCAGCCACTGATGCAACAGCAGATTCAAAATCAGTCAATGATGCAACAACCGCAAATTGTGGGACAACAGCATCACCAGCAAATCATGGGCATGACACCTCAACAACAACCGATGGTGTCGCAAACTCAAGCTGCTCCACCCCAGCAACCTATCATGACACAGCCTCAAATGATGTCCCAAATGATGCAAGTAAGTGTTGGAAAGAAAGCAAGCTTTCTTGTAGCGTCCCTGTATAGCGATTTCCGTGTGCTGCTTGCAGTGATTTATTGGGAAGCTAGCCAAAAATTGTATTCAACTACGACACGAACTGCAGGAAACTCTGTTCTAAAATTAAATACTTCCTGCCCTTGCTTTTTCGAATTCAATATTAATAATATTTCATGTGATATCACCTCGTGAATTCAGAGTTTATAAATATTCTTTGCAAATTTAGAATTCGCAAATGAGTGGAATGGTTACTCAAACACCTCTTGTGTCTCAACCGGGGGTTATGAACCAACAACAAGGAATAATGCCATCACAGCCCAATATGATTCAACAGATACCTCAACAGCCCAGTTATCAGACACAGGCTCAGCCTCAGACAATCAATAACCAGCCACCTATGGTAATTTTTTGGGTTTTAAAATGGACACGTGTACTTCAACTATATACTGATAGAGTTTTCTTAATATAGCAACAACCAATAATGCAACCATATTCCCAGCCGCAACCTAATCCCATAGCACAGCAACAGCAGATGATGCCTCCTCAGAGCCAGTCGACCATTATGGCACCACAAATGGTACTTATTGTATAATTTCTGATATCTACTAATCACTTATAATTTAAACCAATGCGATACGATGCTACTACGGATATCGACATTTCTGTGAAGAATTCATGGAAAAGTATCGCATCCAGTAGGTACTGCTTTTTCCTTTTAAAAATTATTGTGGGTTAACCATTTATTACTTTTCGTCTTTGCCAATTACCGGTAGAACACAGTGTAAATTCATATCGCTCTTTTCAATTTGTCCTTGGAGCCGACTTAAAGTAGCATAACAAGTTTTTTGACAGATACATCTAAATCTGTATAACTGTTGCTGAATATCTTTGCTAGAAACAGCAGTGCGGTCCTGGCTTGGCATTTTACGGTGGTATTAAGTTTGTAAAACTTTTGGATGGATTAAAGTTTTATCGTAGACTCGTAGATTGTGTCTAACAAAAGTGACTATTACTTTACTACGCTTGTTGGGAAGAGTTGTAGAAAGAGTCAAAATGATTGCTTTATGTTCCAGGCTCAGTCCATGAATCAAGGGCAACAACAGATTCCTATTCAGCAGCAGTCGACTCAGCAAAATCAACAACAGCCTGCCCCCCAACAGCAGCAGCAGCAGCAACAGCCCCAGGTTAACATACCTTCACAGCAGCAGCAAAATATATTCCAAAGTACTACCCAGCAAATGCAAGCTTCACAAGCAAACGTGGTTCCAAACATGACAAATTTGCAGACGGTACATAATATGATGCCGCCTTCTTCACAAAGCATACCTCAGGTAAATCTGGCAAAATTTTTTTAAAGTAAAAAATTGTTGATTACAGTAAATCTGAAGTACTAACTAGTAAAATATTTTCCTAGCTTCCTACATCTACTGGTATGCCTTTACAAGGGAGTGAATCCGCCAATTCAAACGTTAGTATACCCAATCAAGACACATCCACCCAGCAACAACAACAGCAACCACAATCAATGGGACAGCAGCCCACCCCTGTCTCGGTGCCTAACATTAACCAAGTGCAGACAAGTGCTTCTGCTGTTCCAAACCCTGCTGAGGTACATCATGCAAGTCAAAATCAGCCTATCCCATCACAACAAGTACCTCCAGCTTCCACCAGTGCACCGTCTACCGTGTCCCCAGCAATTACTAGTCTATCTGCAGCCGCAACTGTTATAATTGATGGCGTCAACTCACTCGGGGATGGATCGACCGGAGGAAATGGAGCCAGTGAAGACGGTGACAGGTAAGATTGAAAATTGATTGTTTTCAATTCTGTCCAGCAGACCCCCGTATTCTAACATCCGTGCATTGTGTAATCTCTTCGGAACACATCTTTGGTCGTGACCACGTTTTTGGTGCTATCATTTGTATCAAGGGGTTCTCTTTCAAGATTTCAGTTTGTTTGTCGCATGTGACAAAATTAGTGGGACACCCGTTCATTGAACTCTAAATGTTTTTGTGAAAAACGTACATAAGTCAAGACAGTCGAATAGGTCGTCATCTTCATCTTTAGTACGTTTATAATTATAGTAGTATAGGTATATAATGTACAGCATGATCCTATTTAGAAGTCATAATATACTACTAATATACATCATGCGTTTTACGAATAGTTTTCGCTGTGCAAAAATGCCATGTGCTTAAGCCTTGAATGAAGTCATACAAGAGCAGTGCAGGATGCTCAACGTTACTTTGAAACACATGGGTTTTCCTTCCTTTCTTTAGGTACACACCAAATTATTTGAATTGCTTGCTGAAATTTTTTCTGTTTCTGATATTAATGTTCCAAAAGTGCCTAATTTTAGTATACAATTATGTGAATCAAGTATGAATATTTTTATATGGAGAGAGAATGATAAGGTTTGGCCTGCTACTATTAGTTTGAAAATGTCTACTTACTAATTATATAATTATAAGATGTTGTTTTTAATGAACGGCTCACTCCCAACTTCAATTGTATTGTGTAAGTAGATTTAGGTCGTCTGACAACGGCTGAGAGTGAGACTGAGTTAGTGTCATTCACCTTCTTACAAATCGTGGGCTAAAATCGAAATTGAGAGAAAGCGGAAGGCTGTCCAAAAATTCATTTGTGATTTTGTTAGGTAAAACTAAACTTGGTTTAGAAAGAGAGAATGGTTTATCCATGAATAGTTTATTTCAAAAGATTCAATGCAAGAGTGCAAGTAATATATCACCGGGTATCTCCACTTTGGTTTCACTTTACTTCTCAAATCAGCAAAAGCAGTGTTAGTAGTTATTTGTTTCGATTTCGTATGCAGGACATTGTGTTAGAGTCTGGTGCGTTGTCCATGCAAAAGTTCGCATACATGACAATTTAAAGCATAACAATAACGATCTAGCCCTTTGTAATAACAATTTGCAACTGTCCCTAGTCAATTTTCAAACGGTAACTAAATGTTGTAGAACAGGTAGTTGTTCTGACGTCAATATTGCGTTCTTTGTCAAATTTTAAGAATACTTTCTCTGACGTAATGATTCTATCATCTTGTCAGTCTATTTTGGCAATATCAAATATTATGATGGTTCCCTACGCACAAATTACATGCACTTTCATCAATGTAGAGTGTTATGCATGTGTGGCAATAATTGTGCATTACAATAAAAATGCAGTACGCCATGCCAAACGCGACGAAATATTAAATTATGGTCAGGTAGAGAAAAACTCCCTTAATTAAACTTGTGGTTTACCGGACTTTAAAACATTGGATTCTGTGGATGTAACATTTTTCATTACGTCCAAAGCTTCAATTAAACGATTTGTGACAAAACTGTTGGAATCCGCAGTTTATAGATCATATTGAGCGTATAGCTGTTGCATCTGATTCAATGCTAGGTATTTAGTAAGAAACTTTATTGAAGCTATTTTAGTAAATCACTGAAAATAGTATTTCAAATACTTTTAGAAAATGAATATGCGAGTCATGCACTAAGAAATGGACCAGATACTTCATGCGCGTGCAATAAATAACAAAATTTAGTTGCGTCACGAGAAAGACTAAATCCCTGCAGTTAGCATTAATTTTTTTAAAATCTCCATTTGAAGTGCTAAAGGGACATGAAGTTTTAGAAGCTACAACTATGGATATTCCTAGGTTTACAATAATTAGCAGACCTGTTTGGTAGGTTTTCGTAAAATCTTCCATTCGGCTGATTATGTGAGCTTCAATTCATCTTTTCTATGGACGTTGTGAACGTCTTGTTCTTGAGATGATCATCATCCGATCAGCCAGACTGCATGACTCGGCTGTTCCATAAAAGCTTACCGACAGCAGTGGAGATAACTTTTAAATGTTTGCTTGAATGTATTATTTTTTTTTCAATTGGCATCATCTCAATTCTCAACTCATCAACTAACATTCGTTCGAAATGAGATTTTTGTGAAGGAGAAATGAGAGCGGTTTCATGAAAGAACACCTTTATGCCTAAATGTCCGATGGTTGTTGTATGGTAGACACGGACATGGCTCAAACTCAAGAAACACATATTTTAAACATACTTTGTGCTCACGTGCAAACGTCCCAGCAGTTAGTAATGGGCCATTGTTTTCTTCAAATTATTTTAAAAACAAATGAATAATATATATTGTTAAAAGTGGAGATGATAGTTGACTGAGCTAACTGAAACAAACCATGCGTCGGGAGAATGAAGTAACATGTGGATGATCCATGCAAAAATTGTATCCGAATCTGATTAGAAAACGCTGACAATAAGCATACAAACTACATACACCAAAAACATGTTTGAGTGTTAATTACAAAAACCAACCTTGTGCTATGGATGCCAAATCTCCCAAATTTTTTGTGGCGTATGGCGAATTTATGATTTTATTCTCCAAAGCTTAATTATTTGCTGTTAACTTGCATTTTAACGGCCTATAATACAAAACAAACGGCCATACAACATCTTTGCAATTCGTTATTATTTGTTGGAATGCACGATATTCATTTTTGAATTCAAGCAGTGAATATATTTCAGTAGTAGTTTTTCTATTATCATTCAATTCGTCCTAGCTGCACGGTCAACGAATTCGTGACATCTCAAGTTTGGATTTGTTATAATAAGACCATTTCGTTTGTTTTATGCTTCTGATTGTGATAACCACAATCTTAACCATTCATCATAACAATCAATTTATGAATTTGAAAGTAATACTTTGCATTTTGAAGTGATAGCTAGAAAACACTTGCATAAATTGTATTTTGTATGAAAAGTACATTTGCTAATCGCAGTAGAAAGAATAACTGTTCTAATAATCTTGTATTATCAATGTGCATCATATTATGTGTGAGATAGTCAAGTCAAGAATAATATGTATTATTCCTTGGGTTTATTTGATTATTTTTTTATCATTTTATCAAAGGGTATCTTCGTGTACTTCATAGGACAAAAAAGTTGGCAGGTGTAGCCTCCATTGAAATGCATGAGCAAGTGGCTATTAATATACGAGTTTTTTGTAAAGTTGTTAGTCAAGTTTTTGCACGTATTTATTAGTACCTTATAATTATTGGTTAAATTGTACCTTCATTTATGTTGACTCATTGATATTCAATAGTGTGATATTTTAGTTTGCACCTGACCATCAAATGATCTTGCAATGAGGTGCTTTAGACTCAACGATAATTATTTCTATACCAAAAGTCTCTTCGTTTTCTTGGGAAAGGAAGAACGATTTTTAGCAAAATTAATAGCTCTGTTGCATTGATCAGTTTTTACACAGACGCAAAAAGTTCCAATCTTGCATTGATTCCCCGTACTTCATATTCATTTTGTGTTATTTTAGAATTTGCAATAGTTTTGAGCAAAGTGCAAAGATCATTGGGTTAATTAGATAGTCTTTTTAATTTAAGAATAGAAAAAATGCGATTCAGAAAGAATCATCTAAATATTTGATATTTTCATCAAATTCGAATACTACAGCTAGAGCAATTGAAAATCAGTTACTTTTCTTGAAACACTTTTGGTGCATGCAAAGGCAATATAACGCATCGTCTATCGGGACAGGCATAGCATAAATTTTTCTTGGGGAATGAATCATCACCTCATAACACAGGTGTCATTAAAATTGCTGGCCATATGTGGGATGGAAAATTACCCGATCGATTGCAGAGTGTTTTGTACATGAGTGTTTTGCATGAACATAAACTTGATTGAGATAATATTTAACAGAAAGATGTTCTTTCATATTTGCTTGTTTACCATTCTCATATTTACAAGTAGGGTTGTTTAAAGTAGTATCAAAGGAATATATATGTATAATCAGTAAAAAATGGTCCGGTCATGAAAGAAGGATTAGATTATCCTTGTTATTCTTTCGGCTCGGATCTCGCTGTAACTACTCTGCTTTAAAATTGTTTACTTGAATTTAAAGAATTTAGTATAAAATGGGAGCATAGTCTATGAACAGCTAAACGTGGAAGGACTCAAATATCCAGATTTGTATACCGATTCGATTACGTGTGGTGCTCTACTTCCAAAACGCTTACGTTGATATATTTTGGATTAGTTTATCTACAATTCACTTTATGTATGTATGAAACATCACTCACTATATAGATGCATAGATACTGTGCGTACGAGTCAAACTCTTATATATGCTTGGCTTTATCAAGTTAACAACAAGTTTGTCTTATACCAAATTTTTGTATTGGATGTGTAGTAAAGTTGAGGAAAAATACTGCTTGCTCGAAGCAACTCACACCGTTTCCCTCTGTACGGACGCCAAGCAGTCTGGCATGTCTGTCGGCAGAGTAGGTACATTAGAATATTTTAACCATTTTGTTATATCTAGTGTAGTTGTTATATAGTTTAACGCTGCTGACGACATAACAGTTTACTTTTTATGATGATATACGCAGTACGCCTTCTTTTTTGGTGGGCTGAGACCTGTGTTGATGTTGATATGCATTAACTATGCTAGCTAGATGTGTGCCATGATTGTAAGTTAATGATGATGGCAAACTGCCTGAGCTGATCATTGATTGAATTTTGTACTTTACATAAAACTATAATTTATGCTCGCATTATACTACAACATATATACGCCTGCTTTCTTGAGGATCGCTGAAGTGTGGTGGCAAAATTAGAGTTTAGATAATATAAATTAAACTAACATTTTGTTTAACACAGTTTACGGTAACTAGTTTCAGACCTGATAATTATGGATAATTATAGGTTGATATTGGTCGTTTATTTTTCCGTAACTAACTGAATATGTTTAGATATACTTTTAGTAACTTATAGTCATAAAAAACCTTTTCTTTGACAGGTTCCTTCCTAATTTACTTTCATAACGTCATGAAGTGAACCTTTGCTAAAGGAAATTGTGTCTAATTTACAGATCCGTCATAATTCACTGATGATAAGTGCCCTTAGATCAGCATCTATTAATATTTATGATCTAGTGGTAACAGACACGTAGATTGCATTTTATAATCTTCCCAAAAATCATTGATTCTGAAGGATAAAAGGAGTGGAAATACTGCTGGACCTTCGTCTTTCCATAAATTCTTATGGAGATCGGAGATCGTCCGCTTTACTTTGGGCAGACCATTACAAATCAGGAACGCGATTGGTTTTGCCTTTGCCCCCACCAATTTTACACTTCATGTGTATTGAAAACCACAACGAGATGAATATTGAATACTATACTTGGGGCTTGTCTCATGCTACTCAAGAAGTCAATCCTTCAATACGCTTATCGCATAAAATTGTCTGTGAACCATGGAAGTGGTCACTCGTCGCCCCTTCAATCTACTCTACCATGTAATTCCATATTTCATACCTGTACTCTTTGATACGATTCCGGACATGTACGAGCAAGTCTGCTTTTCTATCAATTTTACTTTTATGCTGAATTGGTGCTAGCGAATGAAAGGTCGATACCCTATGAGAGCTTCCACGCGATTATAAATACATAAAGAATGAAGCAAAAAAAACCTTCCACAATGTAGTTTACATCGCATTTTGCAAAATGTGAATATATAGGTCAGTCATGTCTAATTGACAGGTATTGGAAACATTCTACCAGTTTATTGAGCATGAAAGACTTGATACTATTTTACTTTGTTTATTTTGCGAAAATAAAATACTTGTCATGCTGCAAAACACAGTCAAAGAATGAAGGATTTATTTCGGTTGTTGGTTGTTGAATGTAATGTTCTACACGTTTGGAAAATATAGTCTGATTCCTGGTATGCATTTTGATCATCGATGTGATACCTCTACCTTCCAATGGCGTGATACATTCCGGCATTGTCCAGCAGTTCTTTGACGTGGTCTATAATCATAGACCAAAAACTGGTTATTCACATACCTGCAATACATAAAAAGTAATGCGAATTGCTGGAATTGTTTTAGGTCATGGTAAGAGTAGTATAAAATATGGTGCCTATGTACACATACTTAAATGTAGAAATGCGAATTATCTCCTCTGTTGTTGTGCCTAGTGTGTAATTTTTGGAGCCCTTTAATCTACTGAGTTTACTCTCATTTTATTTCCCATGCCATGATTGGTCTATATGCAGCTGTTTATTTGCCAAGTTGCCAAGTCCCTGTACTAATATAACAAACTTCCGAACTCTAGTACTGATTGCGATTGCGACTAAAACTTGCCAACATGCTAATAATCATAGATGTTGACGAACTGTCTACAGCAAACACCGGTGACGTGAGTTTTTCTGCATTTCCACGAAGAAAAACCACTCTACAAGAAAGAGTGTTTAAATAGAAAATACAGAGGAGATATACGTATACCGGTATACCATACCTGTTCTTTATATGATATCGTATCATCATCCAAGTTTTTAGCCCTATAGATTTCGTTGCAAAATTTAGTTGCTGGTGCTGTAACTCTTGCTCTGCTAAATTCTAATTTTAATGATAGGGTGGGTTTTCTGACCTCCTTCTTCTGCATCGTACGATACTTCAGAGCAAAAGATGTACTGCGTTTAATACAGCAACCCGTGTTGTAGTTATTATTCCTCAATGGGTACAGGTATAATTACTTTGCACAAATGCTCACATATACTGATGTAGAATTCTCATTGTACAAACTCATAATACGCAGAGCAGTGTGTAATCAATAAGTATATGCATGTACACATTTTATAATGTTTTTACTTTTCGTCTTTTAAAAATTGGCAATAACATAGGACATTGTTTTGTTTAATACAATTTAGGTACGTATATTGCGTGTCGCATTGGGTTTGCATTGCGTGTGAGGAGCTTTATAAATCATTTTACATATCTGATTCATAGAAGTAATCAAGCCTGTATGCTTCGGGGTGGCTGCGGAAAGTAACGCTGTGAGTCTGTGAGTTTGATGAGAGTAACTTCATATTGCAGTCGTTTCATGGAGATAGATAATCGAGACATGACTTCAAAAAACTGTGATGGCCAATAAAGGTTTTTAGCGTATTTTCCATCACAAATTATCACACATTTGGTTGAAAACTGATGACCTTTTACTTTAAATCAAATGTAAAATCTCGTGAAGATGATTCGTTTATAATGATTATATTTGATGAAATGTATTCATTTTATTTGTCTCCGTTTAATATAAACAACACGGAAGTAGATGCCAGGATGTAAATTGCATCAACGCTGAAATAATTTCAGTAATAAAAAATGGCGAAAATATTAATTGGATGTAATAGTTATGTCCTCCAGATGTAATGTTTATGCATGTTTGTTTATTTTAAGACTATCAATAAATTCTTCCTCATGATTCTGTCATCTGCAACCTGAAACTTTAAACTTTCCTTGGTGTGCATCATGAATGCGTTGTATAGAAAGAAGATGCAAAATTGTGTCGAAGTGGTTATAATTACTTTTAAATTTTCATCTGCGAAATAGTATTTTGTTTAAAAATTTAGTACAATGTTACAACAAGTGTGCCTGTGCCTATATTTCCTTCAAAGAATATTGCATTTAGTGGTTCGGAACTGTTGGCAGCCAGTATCAGTATTGCTGTATTTATTAGATGTTGCTGTGCAAAATTGTCCTTGTCGGAGGATGGATACTATGTGCTGTTATTATCGGTGATGATGTCACCCTTTCGATGCTCCTATAGACAATATATGGTAGAAATTGCTAAAGGCTTATATAACGCTCACTACTATCCCTATATAAAAAGTTGATTTTCAATATACAATGATTACAATGTAACCATCATTTGTTTTTCATTTCAAAAACAGTGTTAAATCGTTTCGGCAGGACACACAGGCATACGCATCGTAATGCGCTGTACGAATCTATAACTGACAATGCTCGACCGGTATTAGAAAGTGATGTAGAGATTGAAAAATAATGTTTCCCAACTAAAAAGAGTCATATGAAAATGGCTTTACATTCTGGTGTAGTGTTAGAGGCAGCAGGATATTATTAATATCTTATTCACATACGTGAACATCCGACGTGAGGATGTAATTAATCTAGGTGGTAAATGCTATAGAGCATACTCGCATCACTACAGATGTATGATTTAACAATAAAATTGAGTGACTATAACTTGTTGATGTGTTATATCTATGCATGTTAGCATTTTTAACCATCAGAGATTGTTATATGGTAATAACAGTAACTAGTTTGATCAGGATTTTATGACTACAATGATGTGTAAATCATTTTTTGTCTTTTGCCAATAACATTTAGTTCGGTACATTGCCTTCAACCTCACTTCATACATTCACCCAATAAGAATGAATCATGCATTGGTACATCTTGGCAATTGCAAAAACTACATTCACGTAGCTGTGTATGTTTTCATAATATATAGTATGTACCATGTTTTATATGATGCACGCCTATTTTTATATGTTTGTAGGAATAAAAATCAGCAACGATATATAGACGATGAACATTGAAGAACCACTCAGACTGCTTGGCGTTGTTGGTTTGCTTCATTCAATCTAAAGCCTTTCTGGCTGTCCTGTTATCTCTATCAAACACGAATAAATGAATATCAAAAACACGGTGTTATCAAGTCAATTTAGGTACATATTATTCTGGGATATACGTGTTGTTGTACTTTGTACTTGACTGTCAGTTATTACTGAGATTGAGGGAATCAATTATAAAGTTTGACTTTAAAAAATTCTAGGGTACCTACGTGTCACATGCTCATTCTTAAATCGTGATTGAGTTAGTTTTGCTTGGTTAATCCAGATTTTTGCTACGTACACAAGCTAATTTGTTTGACCTATAACATATTATTGTGAATTATACGAAAAGAATTTGCTGCCGTTTCTCTTGCTAATAATACTCTTCTGGCAGTCAGACGCACATCATGACGATTATTTTGATATTTTTTTCACTAGCTTTCCAATAACAAAATTCACTTTTCATATTGATCTGGTTCTGGTTGATGATGTCATTTATTTAACTAGTTCATGTCATCGTGAAAGGAATCGGAAACATGCATTAATTGGACCAGTAAGTCTTGAGGTAGTACTGACTACTGACAGTGTCCTCTATCTAATTGCTGGCATAGAATATTGAAAACGCCATAAATGAATTATAATGTATGCATAATTTGATGTATTTCCATTATTCAATATTCAAGTAAAAGGGAAATTAGTATAATATCCGAGTTCATAAAATGATCAAAGTCTACATTAATTAACCTTTGTTCCTTGTGTACACAGTAAGTGTATGTGTTATGCCATTGTTTGTTACACTGACATTGAGAAGACCGATAAAATACCATATCACATTTGCTCGGTTTCGTAACTCTTCTCGTCCACTTGTGACCTGAATTGGAACTGTGGACATGGAGTACTTCATTTTTTCCACAAAATATAAGTTAAAACTTGATTTAAAGTCTTATCATTCTTTATTTGTGGTGACATTGGTACAAGCTTGCAAAATGAAAATTAGAAAAATGCATCATGTAACATAAGAAATTGATTCAATCATTTGAGCAGAAAGCTTGCAAAATGCAAACCGAAGTGTAAAGAAGAAGAAGGTTCTAAAGCATAAGTATAATCTCTGCTTTATTTTAGGAGTATGGGATGAATTTGACGAACAAGCGAGAGTTGCGTTGTTGGGCAGAAGTTTTTTGTGTGATTTTTGAGGTGATTTTACACTATGCTTCTGCGTGTGCATCAGCAAATACCCTGGAGCCAAAAGGCACCTTCAATAAGGCCGATAACTCTTCTTCCTGCGAACAAGCGACTCACTCAAAATGTGGCATTCTGTATTATGAATCTCCTATTGTATGACTTGGTATAGTCAAGTCTAAGCATTAAACATGAAAGTAGTACTGGTACTAATACTTACAAATACTGAATCACCTTTCTCTTCATATAAGAATATAAATTGTAGTATTACAGAATGAGACAAAAAGGGAAGTCGAAAGCATCTTAGATGGATTGTTTGCTACTTCATAGTAATACATATATATATCTCTCTGAGTGATATATGTATACAGCTTTGTTAAATTTTTTTACTTGGGCATGACGCGTTTTAACTTTATCCACCCAGAGTAAACTTTGATGAAGCACCTACACGGCTAGCAACAAGTCTCAGTTGGTGTCCTCCTAGGATTTATATGCTGTAAAAAATGGTTTCACATTTAAGCAGCCGTAACCCCACGGTCACAAAAAATCACTTTCAAAATTCATTCATAGTGAAACCAAACTTTTATGACAGATGAATATAAGGAGAATAGTACTCTCCCTTTCGTTATATGCAATTTATAGGTTGAATTTTGAATTATAATTAGCAAATAGAAGTTACTGACAATAAACATTCTGGAAGTCAAAAACAGTTATTAAAATGGCGATGTTTCATAGTGAGTTAATAAGGAAATGCGCTTGGAACTATACATTAAGGCGTCTTCTTGCGTGCCTGCTAATTTATTTGAAAATTTGGCAACTTACTAGATTTGGTATGTTTGTAATTGATAATAGCAAATGAAACCATACGCATGCAACTTGCACCCACAAACACAAATCAAATCAGTGAGCGCTTCATTCTTATATGGTTTCGAATTCAACAATATCAGTAAATGTTTGATAGACTTGTGCAAGGAAGCTACTAATAATGGTCGCGAATCGTAACAATCATACCATAACCAATAAAATAAACCTATTTCCTAATATTTAGTTTTTCTTTGCTGACGTCGCAGCAATATTATGCGGCATAGCACACCTAAAGATATTTATTATCAGCAGTTGAATTTACGTAATCATTTTGCGATACTGAATTTCCTCAACAATGCACGCCAACTTACAAGGAGCATAGGCATGCAAGTTGTCATTCTTCTTGCGTACCGTAACTAAAATATGCACGGTACGGTACAGCAAGTCACCTTCATTAAAGTGAATTGTGCATTGTATTGCTCTATTAAATGAATATAAATATTAGAATGCAATGAATATAATAATGTCTATGTTTCGTAATTAGAATATTCGGAGTGCTAGTACTATATGCTAGTAAACTATTGGAATGATAGGCATGGTCAGTATATACAACATGATGATTTGTTACGATCAAGGTGCTCAATACATGGTAACGATTGTAGCTATTGTTAAAACATTCTTGTGCGGATAACCTTTTAGTAATTTTCTCTAATCATTTGTACAATATGTGGCAACGGAGTGCACATTTTCTCACAAAGAACCAAGAACCTAAAACGGACTGGTTGTAGATAGTCCTTTTTCAGAACAAACACTCCACTGTCTCTAGTAAACAATGAACATAATTTGCTTAAGGTGCATATTACGTCTTCCACTTACTCTACTGATGATGGGGAACTCATAGCAATTGTATGTAATGTTTACTATGGAAGAATCATGTGTGCATCATTATAACCACCTTAGTATCACTTCATGAATAGTGTTTTTGTATAAGTGGCTATATAATATGCATACATGTTTGTATGTGATTTTGTTATCTTCTCCCATTTGCATGCGTTTGTGTGCAAAGTGTGCATTTACCTCAGGAGTTTTTGTTTGTGATGATCATACTGTCGGTGAGCTCTTGTTCATCACAGAGTGTCCATTTACTTGTATTGTAATAGCATCAAAGTGAAGGATATATGAAATTAAGCAAAATTATCAGTTGAACGAGAAGCCTCGACGAGATAACAGCGAACATAAGTTCACCTGTAAAGTCATTACGGGGAAACACTTTTTTAATTCTTCTACTTGCTTGTTGAAAACTCGGCAGGTTTTTTCCTTATCGAAATAAGCATACCTACATACGTACCCACACTAGTTATCCATAAAACCAGTGAATTGTGTATGTAAGTATGCACCCGTCTTTGTATAACGAAGTGAAGTTAAAAGATAGAAAACACGAAGTAAGTAGTGCAGTGCACTCGTGGTGCTGTTTTCCATTCATCCTGTAGTCTTTAATATTTTGCTATTATAATCGCTGGGGTTGCCGAACAGTCTAAAGTAACAAATGCCTTTTTGCTGTTTTCAACAATCTAACCCGCATGTGTTTTTGCATTAGCATTTACCAGCAAATGTTGAATAAAGCTGGGTGCGTGCAGGTAGCTGTGCTGTCTCTAATAATCCCTCCTCGAATACCAAATCGTAAACATTTACTTTCACAGTCGCTTGTTTGATCTGTTTACAAATATTTAAAATTGAGACAAGGATTTATAGTGAGAAACACTTGTTCCAACTATTCATTTTCAACTAGACAGGAGTAGAGATTCAACGTTTGCATTATATTAAAACAGTGAGCTTTGCTTAGATTTAGTAATAAAATCGACGTTTAATTTCATGGAAGTGAATTAGAACTATTGGATCCAAGGAACGCACGAATTTATCGTGTAGAACAAACTTGTATTCTTGTTAATCGTTTTTCATACGAATATCAATCATGTTGGTGGAACTATTCGTAGCTTTCCCCTGGTTCCTTCTACTTTTGTATCTACTCTTTGTCATGATCAACGTCTGAATTTTGACTATTGACTTGAAACTTTGGTGCTACATAGTATTAAGAGAGCAGTTGTGAGGGAGTTGGTACGGCATCTAATGCGGCTTACTGCTTGACTATACTGGCTCGCTTTGCGGTAAGTTATTCTAAAGTTAACTGATCAATACTTTACACTAACTTAAATAATTTTGTCACGTTCACCATTTGCTCAGTAAAAAATCGTAAGTGTCCCATCCCATGAAGCCCATTTATTTTCCGACAATCCTAAAATATGTTCTTGAAACTGCCTGGCATATTGTTGCCCATTCCCATGTGCTAGTTGTATTAATACATGTACATTTATTCATGTATACATATACGCACACGGCTACAAAAAGTATTGCAGTTTCAAGATGTAAAGGGTGAATTGGCTATGATAAAATGTCTACCAAGCGAGAGTTTTGCAATGCCTTGTTGTATAATAGTAAATTTTACAATAGTCATAGCGCACATTAATTTCAATTTGCACAGTTCGTTTGTAATTATTATTAGGAACTATTAATTTCAGTGCAATTTATTACAGACGCGTGTAATTAAGTAGACTTATCAAAACATGTTAATGTGCTCTTAGATCGTAGCACTTCATACGTCAGTATTCATAGTACGTCTCTAATTGTAATTGGTGAGATGCTTTAAAAATGAAAGGAAAAATGACGATCAACATAACTGATGGTGATGGAAGGGATTCAGCTTCAAGCTTGTGTCTAATTTATTATGCACATTTTTCTGTATTTAAATTTGCTGTTTTACATTTTATCTATAAGCTGCTATTTGCTAGGCTGTCTTTGATTTTTTCATAGATTGCCTTGAAGGCAGATTGTGACATCAGGTTAGTAGTAGTAAGGTCTGCTCTTGTGTCCTGAATTCTAGCCAATTTATGCTGGTGCACCTTCTAGTTTAACAATGTGCCTCCTTTAGCCAAAATATTGCTGACGTAGATACTTGCAAACTATTATATGTATAAGGATGAATATAATTTAAATCAAAAATGAATAGTTACCATCCTCACTTCATTTCATCCACATTTCTGTGCACAGAGAACTCATACATGAATATTGACATAAACATGTTGGGGTGATAGTAATAATGGGATTTCATCCCGTTATATAAAAACTGTACTGTAGACTCTTGTGCAGTTGTATCGATGGCGGTGAGGCTGAGGCTACTTTTTCATAATTTCAAAATGAACGCAATGGCACCGGCGAATAGTTACCGGCAATGCAGACGGACGTAGTTGGGTGTATATAATGTTGAGATAAATGTCACTGCTTCAAGCTTATGCGTATGATTGTTAGTTAAAAAGTAAAACGATGTTTTGATTGGCTGCTGGTTAAGTAGTGAATTGTTGTTGGGACCTCGCATATAGACACTTTGTTGCGATGCATGCATGCATGCTTTGTTCGTTCAGTCAGTTCTGATGATTCTCTTTTAATGAAAAGTCTATTTAATAAATGACGCTAGAAATGATAACAATAAGTAGATTGGAATTGACGAGTACAGGTTTTACTGGTATTCTGGGATCAACAGAACAATAGGCATAGGCATAAAGTAATCATTATTTACGATTAAATTCCCCAGCGTAACTACGCTGTCTCACTTTGCAATCGCAGTCTTCAGAATATCATGAATGGAAGGCACACCTGCAGTGAGCGTCTTTAGAGCAAAGAACGGCCATAATGTTAGTATATCTACAAGCTTGATAAAAATATGATATCGAATAGCTTGCAAAAAACGCATTTCTTCAATTTATTATGTTTATAAATTCATCATGAATTTTTTCCAAAATTAGACCCATATAAGACCTTCAACTTACACTTGATTTCAATAAGCTTCATCTATATTAACCAAAATCTTAAAATTGTAAAAAGATTTACTCTTTGCGTACTAGCTTTTGATTTTATGTGACATTATGACAATATGAAAGTTCACTAGTTTAGTGCATACAATGTTTTCGAAAAATGGTGTAGTTCAAGGTAAGGTTCATATGTTTCTCGCGTTGTCCGTCTCCTTATGAAACACAATATTTTGACCTGAAAATTGAAGTAACCACAGCTCGCAATACTCGCATTGACATTTGATATTCTTGCTCATGGAATTCAAGGTCTAAGGGAAGGCAAAAGGGTTGTGTTCTCATTCTCAATGCAATCTTACTTAGGTATTTAGTGTTCGTCAGGGTTGTCTTGTTTGTGGTGTGGACATGCTTCTGTTGCTATTGTATAATGCTAAATGAACTGAGTGCATGGATTTGTCTGCATATTTTGTCTGAACATGCGTGGGTTTACAAAATTTATCCTAAAAGTGTAAATAATCACTATGCATGTCATCTTTTTGTACTCTCATGTCAAAGTCAGTACTTTATACACTTGCTGTACATTACTTCATACTGCAACACATTCAGTACTGTTCCGAGGATAAGGTCATTTCATTTACATTGGCAACCCTTTAGTTCGTCCACTGTTACAATGTAACCATATTCTATAAAAATGCACGATAAGAAGGATCAGATAGTGTAGTGTTTCATTTGTAGCAGTCTGTGATCGACTTAAGAATCCTTTGTTTTGATGATCTTCTTGTGGCGATGCTAAAGGGCTAGGAAATAATATGTATATGTTCCGGACATCCGGGTTATACTTCAATTGAAGCATATAAAAATGAAAAAAGTTGCTGTGACATATTCAGTTGCCGTAATATTCTCAGACATATGCTCATATGCATTTGGTTTCTTTGTTTAGTGGGATGCATTCGGGATAGTGTTTAAGGATGCATAGTCAACAAAGGAAGAGTGCTCTGTATTTTTTGCTGTTGTCCATATTGAAAAGTTGAAAATGAAAAAAAATCTTTATACGCTTTTATATGAAGAATCAATACGATTTGTGATTGTCTTTCCTGTTAAATCAACACATGCTGTGTACATATAAACTTTGTATGCGAAATTATTGAGATTAAGCAAAAAACCACAGCACAATCATAAGGCGATTGACACAGATTTTTGATACAAAAGGCTGAAAGCGGTAATACAATGCATTTGATGCTAGTGTTGGTGCATTTCGTATCTTAATTAAATACGAGACATGGATGAGGATGAGGAACATGAGTATGAATGAAATCAAAAGCAGCTTAAATTAAGGTTGAGTGCGAAAATGTGGACCACATCATGATTGCATAAATAACAGCTTAGGTTTTTGTTGGAGATAATTTATGCTAGAACATTCTGTAGTTTAGTTTCATGTTCATATGCGAATTTAAATATTTTGAAATTTGTGTAGGTGCCGATATGCGCACAAAAGTATCTTTCTGAAAAAATTCTGACATGCATTCATAGTCCAATTATAAACGTAACTTTCACTTCTTTTGTGTTATAATACGCGTAATTATTTCCCGTTTGATTGTTATGTTCATTTATTGTAGTTGCATACTTTTCCAATGTCAAGCTATGGAAGCATACATGCATACTTAATATCGTGTACAGAAATTTATAAATTAAAGCCCATGATGTCATCAACCTCATGGATTCGTTCATGGAAAAAGAAGGCAAAATTATCTCTGTCTTGAACCACGTAAAATACACGATCTAGTTGACTGTCCAGTTAGCAATAATCTGCTTTGCTGCACTCACATCCAGCGAGTTAAAGATTCAAGGGTAAATGCCTCATGCCTCCAACAACCGAGCTGGAAGCGAACATATATTTGATCAGATCATATCCTGCGAATAAATAGTTGTTAAATGCGTACGTGCCCACTCACCATCAGACATAGACATAACCGCATCATTGCCTTCGATCCCATTGTTGTGGTATAACCTTCAGAGTGTGTTGCTCATCAATTAAAATGTGGGAGTGGAGTTTACAACGTGCCAATGGTCTGTGAAACTAATTGCAAGTCAGCAGACGTCCATTTTTAAATATCGAAATGCATAAACGTTAGTCATGATGAGACGGCTTTTGCTTATGGTATATTCTCTAGAACTATGAATGTCTATTTTATAGTGAGTTGCATGGAAAGACGTTTAAGATAATTTCTGACGTTTCAGATAAGTCAGAAGTACGGAGGGCCCAAAAAAAATGGAGTGATGGTAAATTTGAAATGCTCCACACATTTACTGTTCATTGTTCCATTAAAAATAGAATACAGCGAAGGCATTCTTCTCGAAAATTAATAAATCAAGTGGAATAATAGGAACCCCTTTTCATGCCAAGAAAATATGTTTTTGGTTACACTTTCGCTGAAAAACAAAATGCTTGAATTAGCGATAAAATGATTTGGAGTACATAATATGTAGGTATGTAAATACTTTTTTTTAAAAAATTTTATGTCTGCATTGGGGTTTTTTGCTGAAGAAAGTGCAAGTGTTGAGCAAGCACTTTTACGGTTGTTGTGCTATCATATTATTCTCTATAAAGGAGCAATGTGTGTCATGTTTACAGCGTTGCAGAGTGATTGAAAACGAGATATTGCGGTGTTTCATTTCTCAGGACACAACAAAAAACAGTCTGTCAAAACTTTGGCATGCTTCTGCGCTGGGAAAATAGAAAGGTGAATGAATGCTCCAGTTTCTGAAGCGTAGCTAATGTATACGGAGTAAAGCCAACCTCAAGTGGTAAAATAGGGGGTTAGGTTTGGGTTGCGTGAGTTGGAGGAGTGATTGCTAGCTCCAGGGAAAGTCTGCATACAGGGATAGTTAAGTTGGTACCCTATAATTTTAATAGTCATTCGAAAACATGAGAAATGCCCATCCTACATGTCATAAACTGGTCGATGTAAGCATTTCATTTGTTATTGTTTTCCATTTGGTTGACATGCTTCATTTGGGTTTTCTATTATAACTCGCAAAAAAGCCTTAGACAAGCTTGCCGAAATTAGGGTAGGCAACTTTCCAAAGGCTTCATCTGACAGCGGCAGGTATGCATTCTCCATGTTAAGGGAAAGCACTGAGGATATGCGTGCGAGAGAATACTCCAGCGAAGAGCGTCGGATGTGACCTAATTTTGCGATTGAAACCCAAGGATTTTCTCAGTCTAATACCTACCAGAGAGGAAGATAGATTAGCAACCAAGCGATTTCAGCGGCATTTGCCAAGATATTTTCGACAACAAAAGAAGAGGCACTTCAGCAGATTCACTGTTTTTCTAGGACAAAGTTTGCAGCATTGCGGAAGTGTTTTAAGAGTGAAAAGCATCTGTGTCTGGCACGGTGTATATACATTTCTTTTCTGATTCGTTGGCAGAGTCGAGTGGAATATTTTTTCCATTGAAATCAAATCTTCTTCGTAAGTGAACTTATCATATTATTCAGCATCAGTAAATTCTGGATAAATAATGCATAGTATTGGGTTGGGGAAGTATAAAGGAAGTTTTGTATCTTGCCCGTAGTAAGGATTTAGTTTGATTTATGATTATGTGTACATACTGTATCCATTAAACATTTTTCATGTAAGGTGGTACAAAATGTATTATATATTGAATATTTCATAGTCAAATTCTCGTTATTTACAATTCATTTTGATTTATACGAACCACTGTTTCGTCTAAAAAATGAGAACATGTATCGACATTTTCCCCTTTGTTGTGGATAAAATGTCCTTGATAAAACGTCCACAGTTGACAGAGTGTCTGGTATGAGCATACAATGACATAAAGGATTATGGAACATGATTATGGTGATGTGATGATTCCATAATTTCGATGAACTTAACGAGGTTATCTACGAACATATTGTAAATAACAATACAACCTCTAACTATTATATTCAGAAAGAAAATTCCAAGAACTGGAATAAGAAATAGATAATACAATTATCATAACATAAAACCACATTATCATATCATGAATCATGTATTTACTCATCTTTGATCTCATCATATTGCATCACTCCGAAGTTTCTTAAGATGATGTCAATAATTTAACGCTCATGTTGGCCTGAGTGAGTCTGCTTATATGTGTCCTTACTACACACAGCAGTATAACAGCTCGTTTTCAATCAGGAAGCTATTTATTATTGGCGGTATGAGGCTCAAGATGGATCGCCTGAGCCAGGAGAAATTGAGAGCAGTGGGTAAAATTCAGGGAAATTTCCACTAGAGTAATTAAGAGCATCACAAAAGACAAAAACAAGTACATACATACAAAAAGTGTGCACGTATACTTTGCGAAAAAAAAAGTTGCGAAAAGGGTTTTTGCATGCATATTACTAAGAGTTCACAGTATTTTACTGGTGAAGAAAGATTCAAAACCAGCAAGTTTCTCGGAACTCATGGGGTGAACAAAGCATTGTACTTTTCTCCTAAAAGAACCTTATCATCAATCTCTCCATTAGATTTCGTAATATATAGCGTCACACTACGATTGTATCTAATGAAATCGTCATAATACGATAGTTCAGTAAAAGTAAAATAGTAATGATACGCTATACTGGCGCTATAATATTGTAGAGGAGTTCGTTTGCTGGATGGTATAAAGTATAAAGGTTTGTTAAACTGCAATTATTATCGTACGATACTAAAACACGATGTTGTTTTGAGTATGCTTATTATTATGAAGCTTAGTTTTTGCACTGCAGTAGAAAAGCTTCCGTAGTAGTAGTGTGGCATTTTTTTTCTTGGTGAATTTGGACTGGGACTTATAGTTTTGTGCCATTGCTGCCGTTTTGCTAATGTTATACATGGTTTGTTGGCTGAATGACAGAAGGTTCAGCCGAGCAGTGGCGTAAAGAAGTGTTAGGGGCGATGGTGTGCTTTATAACGTCTCCATTCTTTGCTCAGCTTTCTTCACACATACATCAGCAGCTCAGCGACGAGAATTCATGCTTGCTTGTGGAAAATAAAATAGCAGTAGCTACATAACTAGAAAAGGCCACATCATCGTAAGAAGAGTAATATTACGTCGTATGATATCGTGAAGTGACTTTGGAAGAAGAAAAGTGTAGAATTATACACGACGCGACCACTGCTCTGCATCGTGGTTGTCGAGTTTATCCGTACTGTGCAGCCACAGCTAGACAGAAACGGATTGCAGAAAACTTTTCTCATTCTTTGAGCTCACTTGCTGTACAGCAATCGTCTACTAGACGAACAGGTTTTTTTGCTCTTCTCACAAATTTTTGTAAAAGAAAGAATTACAGAGGCACAAATATTCTACCATATTTCCCTGTGATCAAAAATACAAAGAATGCAACAACAATACTAATACTTCATTGGTGCAAAATATAGTAAATTTTATCAATTACATACAAATGTCATTCGAAACAAAAGAGTACTCGTGACTCATCTTAACGTTAAAAAATTGAGATCTTCTGATAATTAAATAACATTCGTAGCAGTATTTTTATAGTATACTGAATCGATCAATATTAAATTCGGCATCTTGCAAAACTTTCGCAACGGTACTACTGAGGACCAACGGTTTATCAGCGTTTATTTATCCGCTCAATAACTGAAGCAGTGTGACGTGACAAATAAAATTGTAAAAACATTATCCTACGAAAGTAAAATATACTAATTTGTACCTGTCTACATGCACTAGATTGGAAAAAGTAACTTCTTCCCAGAAATATCAGGCGTGGATACTTTTTAAACTGTCCTTTTCAAACTGCTAAGATTGCGCTGTACCTGGGATTGTGATACAAAATCTATTCAAAAGCAATCCTGCTCGAAATTTGATACTTCGTTTTTATAATAAAACTGTGCTTTCTAAGGGAAAGTGCGCGTACTTTGATAAGTGAAAGTTGACTAATTCTTAGCTAACTGTCTAATTACCGACTTGTTTAAACGTGTACTTCGTGAGAAGAAATCAGCATTAATGATTGTAACAAGCTATACCCCGAATATTAAACAATCCACACCTCCAGCAACAATGTCTGCGCTAACAGCCGACACCCATGGGGTCCATTGTCAAGGGCCCAATCTAACATCATCCTCGTTCACGAGCACCACTCGGGACGTGCGATCTCGGGAAGATTTATTCGATCAAAATACCCTTATAGCCTATGTCTACTGTTTTATTAAAAACTTTATTGGGTGAGTTCCAAAGTCCGTTTTCTATTTCCAGCATCAATATAATTTCTTATACATCAGCGAAAAAAGCCGTGCATCAATGAAACTTTGTGTAGGTTTGTGTTGCACTCCATCCACAATCATTAATGCACGTTTGTGTACATGACTTTTGAACGATATTCCAGTATTATGGTAGGTGTATTGATATAATTTAGGCAAGTCAACAATTCATTGAATAGAATCTTTGCATCCGTATTGAATTTTGGACTGCCTATTGGCCTCACACTTTGACTCAATGTGTCTGAAGCATACCTATAAGTAATGTGAAACCGTCTATATGATCTGTAGATCCGTGCTGTCTATGACAGAAGTGTGAATCTCTGGTATCAGGTCAAAGTGTAAATTGAAGCTAATGTGGCTCCTGATATTCATACTAGGCATTTTTTTAACCTGCACAATTCCTCCATTCATACTCACTTGGCTACTGTTACATATTTGATACTGCTAGTAATATTTATATGACTTATGACAAATGATGACTGTTATAATATGTGGTGCATCATACGACTAGATGTAAATAATTGAAATTTGGTGATGAGTAACTTTCGATATGACGTAGTTTCCTGTTACTTGCATGTGGTCGCATAAAATTTACCGATTTGCCACTTGAGCGCTATAAAATTTGTGAAAATATTTTTCATTGGTGTTAATTGCTGACTGACGGAATATATTCCGTATTACATTATGAGTTCACCGGTCGTTCATATTCAAGGCAAAATGACGCATAAGATGTTAGGGAACCATTTTCCTTAAAGTTAACAATCGTCGTTTATTGGATGTTATGGTATGGAACGGGGGAAATGCTGGAATATTACTACACGAGACGGAGTCTTTAAAAAATGACTTATTGATTACCATTGGAAGTAAAAATAACTAATTAGCTATAAATCTCTTTATTTTCAGTGCAACTGGTACGAACACTGTGGCCATTGATAACAAAATCGAACAAGCCATGGTAAGTAATGATTTTATTCAATTTTTAATTTTAGCTTATTGAGCAATGCCTTATATATATTTATAGCTTTGCTTTTTATCAACTAATGACTTTTACGGAGCATATTTCGCGTTGCAGCATCCAAACTGCATGAAACTCATTTTCATCATGCCAAGGTATTTACCCAAATACTTGGTGTTTTTATGGAATTTACATCTCAGAATGTTGTTTGTCGTTTGATTGAGATAAAAATTAATTTGCAAAATAAGAAGGAATGTGATAAGAGCTAATGCACAATATAAATCTCTTTTAAATCCAAAACTTGAGAAGTAAAGCATATTAAGAGTAGGAAAAGAAACTGGAATTGATTTAGTTTCTAATCTGATCGAGGTCAGGTCGTACGATTGACTTTATGCTTCATAAAAATAATAAAATTATTACATACCTACTCACATATTTGCTTACGTGACATCGCATGCAATATTCATAATGACATTTTAATCCCTACAGGTTGCGCACTAAACTCAAACTTTAAATTTGCTAAGAACAAACAACTAAATCCATTTCACATTTGTCGTCAATGGTCAATCCAACATAATGTCAATAGAATTTGTGTTTGTATATGCAGAAAAAAGAAATACATGGAAGAAAATTTTATAATCTTGTATGTACACATCCGTTAAAATTCCATTTATTGATATAACTCTTTATGGTGATGTGTTCTTTAATGAATTCTCTGTATTCTTTTATGCTTCAAAGAATAATAAGCCGACTAATTCTGAAATACTTGTTTACTTAGCTAATCAACTGCGTTTTAAACTGCTATAATAGCATGTAATAATATATGTATATGCGAATTGCGCATCAATATAATAAGCTTAACAAACACGTATGTGAGGATTTCCTTCATTGAAAAATGGGAGCATATTTTTTTCTCAGTAGATAAAAAACATTTGCAAGCGTAGGGAAAGAAAATAGTAATTGCCATTACGTACCACACGCCCTTGATGAGTTTACCAGACTCTGTGGCGTTTACGCTAAAACTCGTTTAAAACTTTATAAATAGGAGTAAAATTGTGAATAGTAAATAGTAGCATATGTTAACTACGCGTGGCGGAGGCAGAGTGAAAGTACATAGAACGTACATACTTGTAAAAAAACATCAGCACTTATTTTAGCTTTTCAATCTCAACTCGTGGAGACATCGTTGCTGATTGAGTCAAATTGTATATGTGATTGTAAAACCTTGAACATTTTGAGCCAGGTCAACGAAATTTACATTATAAGAGGTTCAGTAAAGCCCATATGAAACAAGCAACCTATATTTATGGCTTGGTTCCAGCATTTCCAGATTAGATTTTCATAATTTTAAGGAGTGGTAAATAAAATAGAAACTGCTGTACATGTAAACGAACACGTGTAATTGCCACAGCTAAAGCCAACATACACATTGAATGGGACGTAATGCACCGAGCGAACGAAGATGTTTTGTCGGTTCCGCGTCCGTGACGTCTTAGTCTAGTTTATTTGTCGCGACTGTACATTGATTGAGTATTTTTCAGCTGAGTTGACAGAGAGGAATTTCAGCAAACAAGATACAAGATAGCAACAGCTTTGAGATTTTCAGAGACAATCATTTTCTGTAAATAAGAAATTTATTTTCTTCAAACTTATATAGAAATGACATAAATATCCTAATGAACTGGTTTTAAGAAAAATATTTTTTAATTCATCATATTATCATCATAAATATTGAATTAAAAATGGATGCATGCATGAATATGAAAAACAAAAAACGTACAATATGGATAGGTAGTTATAAAAGGTAAACATTTTTTTACACCCGGACATACATACTTATAGTGACAGGTGTGAATCGTTGAGAATTTCTCAGAGCTTTTGTTTCGATTTCTTGATACCAGTGAAAGTATCTTGGAAGGTCTAGGTAGAGTCATGCAACCAACGACCATAAACATTGAATTTCTTTTGTTTTATATCTTATTTGAGAAGGCATAAATATATGATACAATATGAAAGTCTATATAGTATCAGAATTTCTCAAGATGACTCATTCAAGCTTTTGAAGATTATTCTTGTATGCGCGTGATTGTAAGCAGTAGCTGAACACGAACCCAACTACTGAATCTCAAGTAGCACTTTTAGGTTTACCCGTTTTCCTGGCGTTTGTTGTGTGTATCAAGTAACCATTTTTTTCTTCTAGACTTTCTGGTTTTCTTCATTTCATGCCTTGCTCATGCACGGTCCTCTTTACTCCAACAGAAGTTACTAATATTTCGCTCATTTCATGGTTTAAGCATTTGCCATCATTAACCAATACCAATAGGTACGTAAGCGTAGCTGTTTGGTCTGGTCCATTACAACTTTAGTGTGATTGCATGCATTGTACACGCATGTTCAAAAGAAAAGAATGATGTACACGTGATGGAGTGATGCTTTCATGCTTGATGTTTACTCGTCCGCACTCAAGAAAAGTCAAAATATTTTTGAAGTCACTGTCAAGAGTGGGACGAAATTTAGAGATGAATTTGCAGTGTTTGCAAATTCACGAAGCATACAAACATTTGTTATTGAAAGAATTTGGCTTATCAACATCATTTCACGATAATATTGAAATGATGATGTCAGTACTGAATAAATTGAAATAACGTTATTACATTGTCAATTTGTTAATAAGATGTTTGTTCTTGTTTAGCAAGTTCCAAATGATCTCCAATGCAGATGTTTTAAAGTTTGCTTTCGCAATATTAAGCCAGTTGGATGTTTAGCAAGCTTTTTTAAAAATATATTTTCTTTTAACCTACGCATAATGTATAATATGGAATGAGTGAGATGATTGTAGCGGTTTCAAATCTGTTTGGGTTTTGGCAGTATATGCAAGCATGCGAATTTAAAAAAATTGCTAGCAGATACTCTATTACGTGTGTTCAGCTTCGCCAAAACTCCGCCATTTTGTCGACTTTTCTTCAGTACTGCATACGAAGTACTACTTTGCACTGCGGGTATCAGTGCAATGGTGAAAATATGGGTTATGCATTTTGTACATTGAAAATTTACATTCAGGAAAAATCTGACTGCATAGAGTATAAGAGTCATCTACAAAATTCGCAGACTAGTTTATATTGTATACACACACTTCAAATCGCAAGCTTCATTGCAAAAACAACGAAATAGTGTAGTTTTATCTCACGAAATCGTCAACAAGAATACCGTGCAATATGTAACCCGATAAACTTACATTCAAGCCAAGTTGCAGTTTTACTGTCTTTATGCATTTTCGATGAATTTCGAGAAGGGAGTTTCAGTACTTTTGTACTTACAAAGAGACTATTGATCGCAGTGCAGCTACTTGATATACTTGTCTTGTCTCATACAAGCTGCAAAGTATAAAATAAATAAATATTGTATAGCATGCTACACATTTTGAACAGAAGCAGCGTAAGATGTAAGAACCGACAGAAGACAGAAGACTACAGTTGTTTGTGAGCTCTAGTTGTTAGGATTGCGAAGTATGAAATTGGACTGCGAAAATGTTCTTGACCTTTTTGGAATCCCGCGAGTAGCACGAAAGAAGAAAATGCGGGTAAAATATAGGAACATAATTTTGCAAGTAGTAGCCAAGTTAGGGATGTTGGTGGTTATGCAGTATTGAATAAAATATGTTTTCTACAAATGTAATTGATAAAAAATAGTCATGCGTATTACATTACAATACTCTTTTATAAACATTCCCACATGCATTATGCATTTTGTGGTATTTTACATTGCTGTAGTAGGAAAGAAATATTAGAAGGCTTCACTTACTGGAGGATTGTTTTATTCTTTTTGTAAGAAAAAGGTGTTTGCAAGATGGAGACCATTATTATTCTTGTTTCTTTTACTATATTTTTATGTAGTTAAGGTTGTCTTTTCTTGAACCAAGATTACTGGGAAAATACACCTCGCCCCTTAAAGAAGAACTTGTTTGGGTTTCCTTTGCAAATTCTCTTGGCATTATGAGATTATGTTTCTTTTTATTCCATATGAGAAAGCAAAGAGAGTTCCATGGTTTATGAAACAGCGTTTTCTACTTACCATTGTAGTTGGTATATGTACGAAACAACTGCGTGTGAATTATTTTCATTAGATTTTTATTTTTGGTTGGAAAATAGAGAGATGGTTCAAATAGGAAGTATTTGGTCGTTTTGCCACCTCTTTAAAAAATATGGGAGAAGAGGAGGCATGAGGGCATTGACTATACTATTTATAGCACTATCTGCGTCTGCCAATCATTGTCATATTATATGGCTTCTGGGAGAGTTAACATGTAACATGAATTAGTATATTAGTTATTCTGTAGCGTTTCGGCAAAGGTTATGGCCATGGTCATTTTCATTCTGACAATAAGTGAAACAATGATGTTTTGCAGCTAAATATAACTCGTGTACGTGCTAGAAATGTTAATAATATGTTAATCCTGCACTCGATTGTCATGTAAATTTGCTTTAAATTGTTAGCGTTTTCAAAATTAATTGTTTTCCCAGGTCGTGGTGTTGTATAATTTTAATATAAAGATTATAAAAATTTGGTATAGTGTACGTTTTTTGCAAAAGAGAACAAAGATAGTAAATCTGGATCCAAAAAGAGCAGACATGTAGATAGACGACTAATTATAATATTAAGTGTGAAGGTATGAAGTTTTTGAGCTTTAGATATACATAATACATATAGATTTTGCTAATCTTAATGAAGATGTCCACAAGTTTACTTCAAGTTTACTTTATTATTAATTTCCTCATTCCATTAAGTGATCATTATCTGAGCAGTTCAGCTCTTGTTTTAGACATGATACTTATAGCTTGTAACTCTTTGTTCGACACTTTAAAAGACTAATGAACATAACATAACAAGATTTTGAGTGCGGCGTAGTGGTATGAATTGCTTCTAATTTTGCAACATGTGACGTAAATTAGCAATGGATTCAATGTCTGTTGACCGAATGTTAAAGTCATTAGAATGCAGATTTGGCTATTTTAAATCTGACTCGTGCTGTTACAATTAAAAAAATTCTGATACATTCCTAATTTATAACTCATTAATACTGATTATCTTATTCGTTTTGTATGCTTTGATTTTCTATGAAAATACTGCTGTAGTGTCTAATGTGGATAGGCTATAAAATCGTTATGTTCCTAACGCGCTTTTGCATACATACAGATGAGCTTATCGTGAGATCTTCTATCTACCAACCTATCCAAGCGTAGAATATTTTTTATGCTAAAGTTATATCATGAACGATTTGTCTGCCTTGTTTTATGGATCCAGTACCAACCCTTAAACGTAACTTTTGTTTGGTTAAGCAGAAATAGAGTGGAATATATAACTTTAGATTTAGGTTTAGGTGAGTATTCCTTCCAAATGTTTTGATTGGATGAGTGGAAGATAAAGATGAAATGATGATGATGATTGACAATATATAAATAAATATTAAGTACCTATAGATCAAGAGGTTGATGGTTGATGCGATGCAAGAGCTCACCTTCCAACATCGCTCATTATGTACATACCTAATCTAGCTATCGAATGGTGTAACCCTTTTTTTAAATCATGGATGCTCAGGTTTTAGAATCCAAATTGTGGTAGTGCATTTTTGCATTTTGTGTTATTTTCCTCGACGAAAACTCATAAATAAACAAGTTTTACAAGTTGATTTATTTCAAGGCGGAATAATACCAGCTACTTTAGCTTTTCTGATGTTTTGTGCAGTACTATATAAGCCTTTAAGTTGGATTATTCGTATTTGTTTGATTGGAAGAGGTAAAAGACATATTTTTTCCTCAGTAAAAACATCAAGTACGCCTGGACATGTCTACCAGGACCATGCATTTCGGCTTAGTTTTTTACACTGCATTCCAGAAGCCCCTGCCAAATTACATATCTTTGTCCTTTCTACTATATATCAGTATGAAACTAGTTAAGAATCTAAATAAAATGCGAAGTTGGTTACAGTCTTGTCCTGTTGGTGGTACCATACTGAGACAAAAGCAACAACTGACTAAAGCAACATTCGCCATTTACATTCATAATGTACTAATAACGATAATGGAGTGTGGTGACTGTGTTGTTTCCACATCATATTGATACGCTGAAAAAAATGCCAGTCTTGTCCTCGCGAAACCTTGAAGAGTAAAGTCAAGTTGAGGAGCGTTTTTTATCTATATATGTATATTATATTATTATTATCATTCTCTTATAACATGCATGCATTAACGAAGCATAATGCTAATACTCATGCTACTTACGGATGACGCTGCGCTGATGTGAGATGTGACGAGAATGAATGTGTTGTTTGGTGTATAAAGCAAAAGCAATTGTTTAAATGAAAATGATGGGAGGAGGAGAACCACTTTTAGATTTCGTTATTTGCCCCTTCTACTAGAAGTAGGTATTTTAGCTATACTTCAATCGGTTGTGGTGCTAGCGATGGTTGTTACAAAAAAATTGCTACATGGTATAACAAGGTGGTGTAATGATGAGCTTGGGTTTTAGTTTAGATCCGATCTTGCAATTGAAAACACCTACCGAAGTATTAGCCTTGTGGTTATCTATCATTTATCATTGACATCATCTCCTCTCTGCCATTGCACTGGTTGAGTGCTACCAACTGACATAAAAAGTGTAAATGCTTTATTAGCTGGGCAGTTTGAAAAGCGTATTTAATCATTCAACACTGGAAAAATCCTGATCATTTACTATCTTGACACCAGAAGAAGAACATTGCATTCGCTTGCTATAGTTGTATTGTATATTCTGTGGAAGCAGCGATTAGCTATACAGATTAGAGGATTTTGAATGAAAACTTTTCAAGTTGAAGGGAACTATCCATGTAAACAGAGTAAATTTTTATTGTGGTCCTTTTGCAATATCCATCGTATTTTATGATCTACTTGAGTCAATAAAGTGAGAAATCCGGTTTATGAAAATTTGGGAAAATGAGCTGTACTGTAGTAGAGTCGGGATTAGTTGGCGTGACTGCGCCTGTCTTTAACAATAACAGCTATCTCTCCTTACCAGTCTGTGGTATGGGAAATAAAGTTGGTGGTAACAATAATTCAGAGAGCAATAATATGCAAACACCTAAGAGAACACGAAAAATTTCCTCATCAGCTTTGTATGAAGTTTGGAGGAAAGACCAGAAAGATGTTTGCTATCTGTATGTACCGGATGAATATGTAAGTTTAAATAAATTAATAATAAAATCTACGACGTAGAATGAAATGTACTTGGCAGTATTTTGCTTTCATCGTTTTATCAGCCAAGGCAGCAGATATTAATGGGTGGATTAAGTTGTGTAATTTCATTCATCATCAAGATTATTCATGACAAGGAATTTGAGAGGAGTAGACCACTGGTGTTGACATTATCTGGATAGTATTGATGATAATTTGGTGAATTATAAGCCATGAATCGCAAATCTTTCGACATAGATGATAGAGGTTTAAAGTGTCGTACGAGTAATTTACGGAGGGTGTCGGTTGCATACAATCCTATGACATATTCTTACGTAATTCGAAAAATTAGTCACACCTTTAGCTTGTTGAATTTGACTTTGCTATCAAGAAACTAGAGTATTCATTAATGTATACCTGACAGTCAAATTTCTGTGACTTGGGTCGAGACTTATAAGGTGAAAAATTAAATCAATGCTCGATCCATTGGATTCAGAAGAAAAGCATAAATATTTTTCTTGCATTTTTGCTTTGCCATCATCAAATAGTGAGTGATCACAAATAGTACACGACTAAAATAGGTCAATCAAAGAATAAAATAGGTTGTTTAGACACTCGTCTCTGGTGCGTGCGTGAGAGATGCAAATAGAACTTTTCAAGATGAAGGTCGGAGCAAAAAATCTCGCTGTGAATAGATGGAAGCTTGAATGGAACTGCAGTGTAAGTTAGGTAGGAAGTTAAGTTGTTCATTTATATTCCAATGTAGGAAGTTAATTCATTTTAAATGGTTAGGGACACATGCTTCATACACCAGTTGTGAATGGTTCAAATCTGGACACACAGCTTAGACTTTCCAAGTATTAAACCTTAATTGTGCATGATGTGTAGCATCAAGTATTCCCCATACTCATTCCATACAGCCATTCAAATAAATTAAAGAAAAGTAGAGCAGATCCTCCTTTTCCTGTTCACTTTCGGCGAATAGATTTTATGACTCCTGCGAAAACTTATTATTATATTTGTTGATTACCGGAAGAAAAATTAACATTAATGTAAGCATGTGTCGAAGATCGACTTATTTACCTACTTAATGTACATTTATCTTTGAAAAGATATGCAACGGCAATTAACGTGCCATCAGGTGCATGGTGCATCTATATTTTTCTTTCCTTACAACTTTCCTGATCTTCAAGTATTATGAATATCGTGAACACTCAGCTAGATGTTCTTGAGACACATGTAATTTTAATTTAAAAACTTCAAAAACATTTTGTGTAACAGGTGCAAAAATAATCGTAATCATACGTATGATAGATACTGACGCAAGTTATCTAGTTGCGTACACGAAATAATTGTTGCATTTCTTTTAATGTTATGTCCAATTGTTGTCTGTCTTGAGTATTGTTTGTCTGTCTCTCCAACACATATTGCTTGGTATCCTATAACATATTCTACTCTATTGCTTGTCTATCTGAATAATTTCTGATTCATTGTGTATTAGTAGTTGCCGGTATTACGTTTAAATCTTAGTTGGCTAAAAGTCACATACTTATCGTTACAAATCACACAATTTGTGTTGCAGCAATGTATTTATAGACGTTTTTGTAGTAGATCTATTTATCTTTTTATGACGTATCTACATACTCTAAAAAAGAGGCTGCAAGGTACTTATAAACTGGTTTATAAAGGAAGTAGATCGATCAGTTATTGCAACAAATCTATATGATACACGATATCACAATATCAATACGAGTCAAAATTTTGACTACGCTGTAATTTTATTTGAGCAAAAGTGTATATAGGCACATATATTTAATAATAGCTTGAAGACTATGATACGAACGCTGCATAAGCGACTCAATAAACAACAGTAAGAAGTTTCTATAAGGCTACGTGAGAAACTAAACAACATAAATTGTTGTGAATTTGGAGTACAAAACTTTTTCAAAATTCTCTAAAAGTCTGGCGGCAGCTTGCAAAAGGCTTCGTGGATGAATAGGTGATTGCATGAGTCATAGTCATGAGCATACAATAATACTAAACACAATTTTATAGCATAATATTTGCTTGTGCTGCTTGCGTATCAAATCAAACCGCTCACGAAAATGAGTACAGATGAAAAGTAAATATTTTTATTAAATTTTTGGCAACGTTTCTTTTCTTTTTTTTGTCACAGGACCTGGTGAAGAGCCATCTGATGTTTGCAGTGAGAGAGGAAGTGGAGGTGCTCAAAGAGAAAATTTCAGAATTGATGGAAAGGATAACGCAGTTGGAGTACGAGAACAGCATTCTCAGAGCGAACGCATCCCAAGAGACTTTAGCTCAATTGCAAAAGTCCACTCAGCATCCTGCTCCTAATGTAAACGAAGGTCATCAGGGCTTCAGCTAAGTCGAACTTAGGGAAGGAGAGGTGGTTGGAATGTAGTCTCTGACCATACAAAAAAGTATAATATGCATAATATTCTCTCTGCTGGGAACTTCCAAGTCATCCCTCTCTAGTATAAAAAGCCATATTACTATACATTATAAATTAACCTATACACCCAAAAAAGTAGTGAGCATAGTAGTTAATTACTTGTATTATTATATTTATTTGCTCGTTCACGATCGTAAATATAAGACAGGAGAAAATTATTATATTATTACTGTACAATTTAGGTTTTAATATGAGTTTTTTTTCTGAATCAAGAATTGTTTTTTAATGAGTCTATCTGCAATTTTTACTAGACTTTAGTTATGTACATTATATTGTTGTAAACTATAAAACATACACGGTATGTGGTTGGAAAGAACAGGCATTTGTGTAGCTGTGTAGTAGACAGGTAACATTATGTTTGATTATGTAGAACATAATAATACATAACGGTCCCTGAAATTCCCTCTCCAGGTTGCATGATTACAAGTTTGGAGAAAGCATGCATGCATTTTTTGGTTGTTTGTTGTCGATTAAAGTATAGTGGATTTTGGAGTATACTACTACTCGACAATTCTTGTCCCCGGTTATTATATACATATGATATATACAGAAGAGAGGGCAACAATGACTACTAATGATCTGTGATTTAATTTGTTTTTCGAATAAGTCGCTATATTATATGTTGTATATGTACATTTAGCAGATAAGCAGCTTGATAGTGTTATATTGACGGAAAACCTTACGTACGCTTTTTACAAACGGTTTTCAATTTATTATTATTATTTACTATTATTACAACCATAACTAACTACAATATACTGTGTCATCTTCACCGCTATATATTATGATGATGAATGCAAAAGAAAGCTTATTATTATTAGTGGTAGTAACAATGTATTAGATGCTGATCCAATTATATACGGCATACTCTCAACAGGAGTCAATCGGGTCTAAAATGTATACTAATATCGCATTTTCAGTTTTTAACGTTCCTTATGATTCAAAAAATTTGAAGAAATCCGCATTTTTTAGACGTTGGTCATTTAGAATAATAAACGTAAGTGGTATGATAATGATATAAATGCCCGCTCGTGAATTGTTTTAGGTAATCTAGTTTTTACTTTGGCGTTGTCGATGAAAAAATATTTTAAAAGGAGATACATACAACTATTTCTGCACGCTGGTCCAAGGTTTGTAACAATTCCTTTACTCGTAAACACGTATAAATATAATTACCGCATAATTTTCTAAAGTAGAGTTTCTGTCCTCGCTATCATTATATTATTACTATATATTGTAACAGTCTGAGGTACTAGGGTATGTACGACATAATATCTTATTTTGTTGCCTATTTCCAAGTTTCCACTGTAAAAGTCGCTGTATTCTTAGTAGGTATACATGATTACATATTACACATGTATGTAGTTGTGGAAGATAATAACCGAACTTAATACAATAGGCTTTTAAAAGTTTGCCTTATCTGAAAGAGATTGAGAAGTTTAAATTCAGCATCGAATGTGTACGGTTTTTAAAAGAATATATAAATATGATGATAATTTTTTCTTTCCTGTAAAATCTGGATAATAAGAAGTAAGTTGGACATTGTACGTAAAAAAGATCGGACATCTGTTTAAAAAATGGCCGTCATAATCGTTAACATTACTACTGACTATATAGCGTATATAAAAATATTATAATTACTACTAATTAATCTTGGGAATGGTATCTACAAAAAAAACAACCACATTTTTTCTTGCAAGTTTCGTTGAAATCGAGTTCTATTTACAGTAATGAATTACTTTGTTGAATGTCGTCAATATTACATGAATTATCGGAGCATATGTGCATTCACTTTTCCCTTTGTACCTACATGTGTTGTCGTTATTTTAGCACGAAAGCTGTGTAGTGCATTTGTGTATGCACATCTTTGAAAAAATGAGTAAGAATTTATGTACTACTGTGTGTTGTGTAAAATGCCATAATAAGACAAACATGTTATCATGAAAAGCTTTCTGAATATTTACTTGTTCTCTATGTATACAATGAACAAATTTTCGTTTAGAATGTTGAATGTGTTGATTTGTCAAAGCTCTTGTTAAAATTTTGTGTTCTCTCTTGATTATTTCATACCATTGACTCTACTAAGACATGAGAAAGGTTTGTAATACTGTAAACGTAAAAAAAAGCTATTTAAAAAAGCGTTGTAATTGGAAATGCAACCACCGCCGGTAAAGGAATTCTAATGACCCTATAGATCTCTGTATTGTAAGAAAATACATGTAAAAGTTGTTCGATATTGGGCAACAGTATGCAGAAAGGAAAGCTGGTATCGTATGTTGTTGTGTGACTGACGAACGATAGAGTTGATGGCAAATGTTTTGCCCGTTTTGAAAAGACTGTTTATCATTATAATATTCATAAGCGGTCGAGAATAAAAAAAGTTTTGCTAATGCTGAAAGTACTTAAACGTTGTCCTTTTGTTATTTCAATTCTGCTGCATCAAATTCTTCATATTTGAAAATGTCGGTTTTATGGAATACATAATACATACACTGGGTTTATGACAACATAAAAAGAAGTTTGAACTGAAGTTGGTCGGCGAAAGCTCTTTTCTTCCGTTTGCATAAATATTTTATCTCTATTCATGGAAGAAAAACCATATGGGCATGCAACAAACCGATTACCAATGGATGTGTCACAACTACAGCATTTGGATTCTTCAGTAAATTTAGGTGTAAACTACATATTCGTCGCATCCACATATAATACATGATTAAGAGGGTTGGGCTATGGGGCATTCATGTTGACAATACTTACGTCTGTCCATTTTCTTTGTACGAGCTACACCTAACATGATTGATTTTCCCAATCGATTTCAAGTCATTGCGTCATTCAAGGATTCAGTTTCATGCAAATAATTATCATTTGTCAATAACAAGCCAGTCGAACATCATTCATGCTTTGTATAAGTTAGAACGCAGACTGAAGCGATCCCCTTTGAAAGACAATTCAAATAACTGTCCCATGTAATTCAGGTTATCTTATCTACATTAGTGATTGCCCATTTGGATACGATTTCAGATTACGACCACAATAACTCATGATGCAGGTACTGTACATGCTTTTTTAAACAAATCACAGTCCAAAATACTATATTTTAACCAATTGCTATCCACAATCATGATTTATCAGCGTCTGATTGTAAAACAAAATTATTCAAATGGATGGAGAAAAACTCAATGTTGCTTGTGTAATACTATGTTTTTTTATCGGAATCAAATATAAATTCATGAGTATTTCCACAATATTCCAAAGTCATTACATTAAAGTTTTATGAGAAATGTAGTTTGCAGAAACACGTAGGATTTTTTGTAGGACAAGGCTGCAATAAACCATGTTCCTACTAAATTGATTTTCCGTTCACCTTCTCGTGCAAGCCGCATTAATAGCAGTTCCATTCCATAATCCCTTAGAAAGCAATTAAATTTTTCTTGCCACGACAAAACTCTCCATGAAAGGTCTACTGATTCTCTAGCATATTATTGAACTAAAGTAATATTTGTAGTAAAGAATATTTCGGAATATCCCACTCAACTACTGAGTAGCCATACTCTTCCAGGGAGACACAAAGAAAGCAAATACTGCAGTCATTTCCTACAGACATCAGTGAAACCTCTGCTGGCTGACATTCATTGATTACATCTAATTTACTAGTCGGCTATACACATAGGAAACAAGAAAGAACTTGTATGAGTGGTTTAATGTGAATTCTAATCATCGTCAGAATGTCTCTATCGATCAGCTTTGAAGGGAAAAGGATTCTTGTGACGGGAGCGGCTCGTGGTAAGTTATCAATACATGCATATTTGATAGCATTCTTATGCATTCAGCAAACAACCTCGCCAACATAGTATTCCAATAAAATTACCGACGCCAGCGACAAAAATAAGGGCCGGGTAATAATAATAAGTATTCATGTATGCACGCACATTGCATTGCATGTAAGGTTATCTCATATAACTCAGCGCTGTCTTATAACAGTCAAGTATGCATTATTGAAAAAGTGTGCAGACAAATATGTGCAATTTTTTCATTCTTTTTGTTGTTGGAATGGATCATCATAAAAACCTTTTAAAATTTAACGATAGCTTTCCTCATCTACTTGGTGAGGGACAAAATTACATGGAGGAAACATTCAATGTTTGTGGACATGTAAATAGCTACGATATGCTTTATTGGTTGGATCCCACACTAAAGTGTTTTCTCAATTTCTACATAATATTTTTGTCATTTAGGCACTTCTCTCCCGAAGTATAGATTTCATGGTCACGTTTCTGCTCACACATTCTGTCTACCACCAACACAAAAAATTCAAGTACGCTTCGTATCGTTCCGTTAGTTAATAAGTAGTCCAATCCAGTGGGCTATTACAATGTTTGGAGAATAGATAGACTTTTGCGAATGTCTGTACACAACGAGCCGATTATAGATTTTGTCTGTTCTAGCTTATAATTATTGCTAGCTGCACGTTTTATTGTACTAAATTTATTCGAGTAAAACAGGAAAACCATGAAGTCTAAAAATTTAAAGAACTCTAATCTCATTTCTCAGTCTAATTATGACATTGATTTATATCCAACTGTATTCATTTTTCTGGAGTTCCTTATTAGTTTACTTTAGACGAAGAGCCTAATAATCTTCCATTTAATTTTAGAATCTAATGTACTTTTAATGTATTCATAAATAACTTTTCAATGGTAAGTGTTTCCGGTTTGCTTTGTTAATAAAGATAATTTGTTCGTTGTTTGGGGTGCATGCCAAATAGGCTCTATTGGTTGATGTTATTCTGAAAATGTTGTGTTGGTGGAGCAATTTGCTAGATGTTATGTTTTATCCAATTTATTAATGCTAATGATCATTTTCCTCTTACTCCACTGACTCATCATATTTTTTCTCGGGTTTGTCATTATCAAGGCCTAGGTCGAGAAATCGTGGAACGTCTCGCGGAACAAGGAGCAGTGGTGTTTGCTTTGGGGCGAAATGCGGAATATTTGGCAAAACTTAAAGCTGATTTTCCATCAGTAAACACAGTCTGCGCCGACATGGCTGATTGGCAGGCCGCTAGAACTGCTGTGGAAGCATGTGGACAGATCGACTATCTTATAAACAACGCTGGCATGGTTCATGTGGAACCCTTTATGAACGTTACTAAAGACCATTTCGACGAGTAAGTAAAACCCTCACCGTTTTGTATGCCGGTTTTATTTTACATAAATTCATCCATGCATAAATACCATAATAGAGTCGAAGTTCTGGCACACTTGGTACAATTTTCGGAAGTATATGAACTTTTGCCTTACTTCATAACAAGCCTAAAAACTCGTGCTAACATAAACTTGTCATTATTCAAGACGCATTTTCTCCCTAGAAGCGATGATGGGTATATTAAGTTGTGATATTACATGTGGGGTATGCTAAAAGTAGTATAAATTTTATTGGTATGACATGCGCCGTAATATTGCACACACTGCTGAGGAATGATTGTAGAAACGATAAAAAAGCCGTAAAACAAGTGCTGCATTTTATTGATTTTCTCTGTCTAAGAGCTCGTCGTTTTTTATGGCTGCAGGCTGGTGAAAAGCACTTTACAAAAAACGCAGGAACTATTAACTTGGTTCGGAAGACCCCCAAGATGTCCATTTTTCTCTTTCATTTCTTTTAATCTTTTAGTCCCCTCTGGATATCGTTGAACCTGTGACTTTGAGCACAGCCATAGGTCAAATCAGATATACAAATTGAAGATTGCTGAAATGAACGGATGGATAATAATGGCACGATGTGTCATTTTTCGCAATAAACTAAAATTAGTAAATTTGCTTTATATGCTCATATTTTATGAAGACTTTAAAGTTTAAAATAACCCAATTCTGCGAAATCCAAAAGGCTTGCTTGAATGAACGCAAAGTTTGTCTTTCGTAAAGAGAAACTGCTAGCCAAACTATCGACGTAAACAAGAGTATTGCATGATCATTAATTATCGAGGGAGTGCATAATTCCTTGCAAGTTGTAAGAGTGTGAACTTGAGTAGTTTTCCACTGTGTAATAAATCTAACGTGTTCTTATTTCTTAACAGGCAATACAACGTTAATGTTAAAGCCGTGGTAAATGTGAGCCAAGTGGTAGCAAAAGAGATGATTGAACGGGGAAATGGAGGATGTATCATCAACGTCTCTTCACTGGTAAAAGTCAAATCTATTTCTGTTCCGTTCATTTTCTGCTTTGTGATCAACCAAATAAGCAATAATGGATATGGCTTGCTTTTCTCTGTAATTCGCAAGTACATTGATATCGCACGTGTACAAGTTTGCACTCACGTACCCGCTGTCACTAGAACCATCTATAAAACCCATGGTGTCGGTGCTATAACTTTATTATAACTTATCCTACATCAATGCATAACACAGTAATGTCGTAACGCAGTGATTATCAGTATACATTCAAGTCGTACTTGCAATTCATGAAAAAATATCACTTTGTCGTGTACACATTGTGTAGGTGACTGTGTCTTTAAATAGATGAGTATGATTGTTTTCCGTTTCTACCAGACTTCCCGTTCCCATTTTCCCCTGTGTTCTGTCATCAGAGCAAACTCCTAGTTTTGAAGGTCACGTATGCAGCAACTGGGGCGTTTGGTGGAAATTCTTAAAATCCTGCTTTTTCATGCTTGTGTGCGCGTGTCATGACACTATGCTTGTATCTCTGAGAAAAAAATTTCCTGAATTAAGACACATCTCGTTTCATTCCAATTACCCAGCTCCAAGAACAGTTCATTGCGACTTTTAAATCAGAATTATATGAAATGAGCGTTACGCTTACCAAAAGGAAGTTACATGATCTACAGATTACTATTACATCCTCTAATGTAATTGTAGTTACAAAATAACGTGAAATCTGTCAGTTGATTGATCAAGAGTAATTTATATGAAACCCAGACGAAATCAAAATGAGTTTTTAATTGCATATTATGCATTTATTATTTTCATGTTACAAAGCATTTATAATAGATATGCATTTTTCATGAAAAAAGGTAGAGTAGAGCAAATGAAATCTTTATTGAGGCATCGTTCAGAAGGTAAGCTTTCAAGCCAATTCGATTCCTCCACTTCCTTTAGGGTTGCGTAATGTAAGCATTTGTCATTATTAGTCGTACGTTTGTATTCCCTTGTGCAATCGATGAGTTTCGATTTCCAAGATATTGCTTTTAATCTGCAGTTCTGGTGACTCGTTGCATACGAAAGAGTCCAAGAAGCAAATTGCTTTTACTACTCGCTATCGTATGCCTGACAAATACGTTATGTAAAATGGATGCCAGTCCCGGAATGAAATATAACACGACGTAGTATGAACTCGCTACAACCATGTATTTGAGTACAAATCGGGACAGAACATTGAGCCACCAATATTTCCAATTGTAAGAATTTGAACGCACAAGCTTTGTTTCGCTTCGTTTGAAGATCATTGCATATCCTTTCTTGACTTTAAGGAAATAATTAAGTTAGAATAAAACTTTTGCAATCGAATTTTCCCTAGAAAATAACAAGAGGGATTATCATTTAAGCACATACCATGCCCTTGAACACTGCTCAAGGATTTCTTTCCGTTGTCCAAAGTGGTACGTGGGTTTGCAAAGTTGCTTCGATCCTTTAGTGTCTTTGCATCCACAAAGTTTACAAATCGTGTTTTAAGGAAGATGCTATGCGGCGATGAAAGATTGAAATTATTTGTGATTGTATGGGTATCATGATGATCGTATAGAGCTTCCGTGAGTTGGAAGAGAATAGTAAAGACGAAGGCGTGATACAGAGACCGTTTTACTCTTTTAGAATGGAACACCCGAGTGTGAGCATGAGAGTATTTGCAATAGAGCGTAAGGTAATAGCGGCCTTGAAGAAAATCATCCAATTCCTCAAGAAAGCCATTGATCTCATCATCTTCGTTTTGGGCCATGCTTAATTAGAAAAAAATTAGATGAAGGAAGTGGAAGCTTTCTGGATCGACTTGGTCTAATGCTACCAAAGGCGACATATACTTGTTCCAATGCTACCAATATCTATATTAAATACATAATAATGTAAATAAATTAAAACTTTTAATACACGTAAAGTTCCATAACCTGCACAGATTTGTTTTGTAATGCAGTTATGTAAGAAAGCCCAGGACTTGAATTAAGTTTCATAGCAATCAATCCCTTCAATCAATCAAGTGGCATTCACATGCAAAGGTTTTCTTCATCGTCTGTCCATAAAAGTACTTTCAAAGATTTCCCAAAGCGCTTCACATCAAGCATTTTCAAGCTAATAAGCTTCTAATGGGATTGCTTTTATGTCTGTAATTGAGAATCTTCACTAAACCTTCATTCTGAATAACTAAGCAGCAATATTTTTGTTTCAGGGGGCGAAAGTAGCAGCGAAAATGCTCTCCATTTACGACAGCACAAAAGCGGCCCTCGACATGATTACAAAGAGCATGGCATTGGAACTTGGACAATACAATATCAGGGTGAACTCTGTTAACCCCACAGTATTCCTCTCAAATATGACGAAAGATTTCCTTGACAGAAATCCAGGAGGAGGTGACCAATATCAAGAGAGAACTCCATTAAAACGATTGGCAGAAAGTTCGGAAATAATAAACACCATCTTCTTTCTCATGAGTGATAAAGCACCGATGATCAATGGAACCTCAATATTGATTGATGGAGGTTATGCAGCAAACTAACTTGACATTATCCTGTTACTTTTGTTACATATAAGCATGCTGCTTTACTTTTCCACACCAAATGGTGTTTTGAAAATAAATTTACAGAAAATTTTGTCATAAATTGAATTCTGAAACTCTATTTTCAGACAGAATAGTAGAAGGGGATATTAAGCACTTTTACATTTCAATGCCTTGGCCTTTTCTTTCCCAAATTTTACACGAAACAGTATGCGCATCTCAAATTTGATAAACTCAAAAGTAAAGAGTATACGATAGAATTTGTTAACTAATGTCTGCTCTTCTAAGAATCTGTAATTCTAACATCCTTTATTTCTCATCGTGCAATCCAATAAGACAAGACTTTAAATGTATTATGAATTATTGAACATTTTGGCAGAGCATTAATATTTATGATCTATCGATTTTTGAATGATTTTCTAAACATTTCTTCTGTTTTAACCAAACAAACGTCTTATGTTGCTACCTTGCATTATACGATCGTTTTCTTAGACTTTGTCACTGTCATCATGAGTCATTGTCGTGGTGTGATCATCGTCGTGTGTACCTGCCAAGCAGATAAACTTGATGAAGAAAGCAGTGGTTAAATGAACAAAAATGCTACCCATGCATACTTTGTGTTCACTCTTAGTAGGGTCTTCTGAGTACATTATCGTTTATCATGCTGATTTAAAAAAACTAATTTCCTGCGTGCACTTGAACTTGTAAGTAGAAAGGGAAAGCAAATTGAATTTGAAATAGTCATCTCACTTTACCAACAGCAGTTACAACTCTGACAAAAGCTATCAACAAAGAAGAGGGCTTGAAACGCCACATACAACATAGAATAGCAAAGTTAATTACTTGGCTGAGGATCTGAGAAACGGTCCGTTGATAAGTTTGTTTTGCTTGGTGCATCAAATAATAATGCTGAGATGGTACTTTGACTCTAGGAGGACACTATTATGCAAAATTCGTGAAGCGAAAAGCATGAGCAAGCTTGTTTGCAAAATTTAGTGTAAAATTGCTTCCACTCACTACCGTGCTATATCACGCGCTCATACACAATCTGCTTTCCTGAAGAAGAATATGAACTAAAGACGGCAGTAATGCTCTTAAACTGTCGCAATGCAGTCAGCTACGTTTTGCATTTAATGACATCGGTTTTAAGCGAGTGTTCCATATTGCACCGAGTCTCCCAGTCAGATGTGCTCACCTTCCTCTTTTTCTGTTTATGAATTCAGTCCGAGAGCTTTTATTACATGATATGGTTCAGGAAAGCTTCTTATACTAACTTTTGGTTGAAAATAAAATTTTGGTGACTGAGTCTAAAGCGTGTCCTAAACGTTAATGATATGGAAATGACAACAGATGTATTGTAAGTTGTAAAGTTTACCAGACCTTGATGTTTTGGCTCTTTTGTCAGCATGATTTTTTAACCTTCGGAGGAATAAAATGCAGAGCTCAGCATTATAATGATGAAATGACTTGGAATGTTAATGGAGTGGCAAATAAAGAAAAAATCCTCACCCTCACGAAGAGAACACCCATCAGTTCCACACATGCCTTGCATTCCATTATTCCATACCTTATTAGCGCATCAGAAAATTAAAGTTTAAATGTCGCGAATTATTTAAGCTAGTATACTAGGCAGCAGTAAAGCAATTTGCATGCTTGTAAGATGTGTGAAATGTTTTGGTTAAAAATATCATACGCAAAATGCAACTCAAGGATTATTGAGACACGAACGGTGGAAAAGTACTGTAGAAAAAATGCCAGAAATGTCAAGCCCTAAGTACTTGTCGAGAGTAGAAAATCGAGTCAACTTGTGATACGACTATATAGTTGTCTCATAAGCAAGGAAACATGATACATGAACAGCAAAAAATTACATAATCAAAGATGTCTTGTATGATGAATATTACAAGCAGGCAGTATTTCAATCAATTAAAACATCATTATTAACCGTTCTTAAAAATTCACATCAACAACTTATACATTCATTAAGCTAACAATTAGGTAAAATACCATATTTCATGTTTTTGAATTTTTAACAATAGCCACACTAATAAACGCATTTAAAAATATTCATCCCTATATCGGCTTATATTTACGCACATAATACAACAGCAGCATGACAAATTTTACACGACCACTTTCTCCCGGATACCTATTACAATATTGTCGCTATCCTTGCAATTATTATTTCGTATGTTAACTATACACGATTCATTTTTTAGCCAAACGCTTATATGCAATCGTGTATTTTTTAAGTATAAATTCTTTGAAAATCCACTCGGCAATACAATATAGGAACAAATATTGACTGAAATGAGAGTATATAGATGTTGTTATGAAAAATGCACCATCCTTATTCTGTTTTGTCACGCTCGATTGGAGATTTACACAATGAAGCGTACTTTCCTTGTCGTACACGTTCAAACCCAAAACAGCATTTTTCATGTAGTAATTTGCAATGTGTGAAAACCCATTGTCTTTCAATTAATATTATGCATTGCAAAATAGTGAAAAGCCCACATGAGTTTTCAAAAGGAACTGCATAATATGTTATGTCACAGTCATCATTACGAAGTCCTTTTAGGTAAGTCCCATGTATAGCACATAACTTCATCATAACAAACAAATATAAACAGGCAGGGCAGAAGAGTCAAAAGAGGAGAGCACACGGAAAGTTGTTTGGGTTAGTCATCATTATCGCTCGTTATCACCATCCCAGTTTCTGTGGACTGACCCAAAACAGAATTTGTTTAAGGACCTCAGGGAAACCCGAATGAAAAGAGATTGTGTTATTCCCAGAGTGTGGTAAATGACAATTCTTTTGCGTAGCCCGTAATATGATTAGGTAATCTTAAACTCAGTTCATTGAGGTTGGAGAGTTATCGGAAGTAGAAGCTGACTCTCCCTTATTCACCTGCTGCTATTAGTTTAGGTGCTGTTGGGAAGGCAGGGTAAGAATGAGTGACAAAATCTCTTAAGAACCTGCATGACGATTCATGAATCATTTTTCGTGCAGCAACACAACAATATTCCCCATCTATATAGATCTAAATGATACAATGAAAAATACTCATATTTGGATCTGGGCTTATGCATAATAAATGGGTATAAGGCATGTAGAAAATGAAAATGTCTTGCGTGCAGTATATGAATGAATGAATGGATAACATAATATGAAAGTTGTTACTTTTATCACGTAATAGGGTTACACCAGTGGGTTATGCAGGTATGATAAGAGCATTTTTCTGATACGATAAATTTATGCCACTAAAAATGCAGGCATTTCATTCTAGAAGCTGAAGGAAGTCGAGGTATTACCGTAATCCTCTGCTAACCCAGTCTTCTGTTTGTAGATGCAGTTCTCAACAGAAATGCGATGCCTCCGACGTAGACATTAAAAGTAACTCTTTACCTACACAAAAATATACCTTCAGTGAGAATGTTTCCTCCTCTCCGTTCTTTGAAAATGTAAAGTTCTGACAAACTTGACGCAACACATGACGAGTTGTTATCGAAGAATGTAAATAAAACATTGCTCTTGGCTCTAGTTGAACACACCTACGATGATACGCTTGGTGTTGATAGAAGCAGACAAGAAAGGAAGAACAATATGCAGTTTAAAAGTAAGGTGAGTTGCAACAGTAGGGAAACCCCAATAATGCAATGTGGATTTTTATGAGTTGTTAGCAACAGAAATGATGATGGTACGCTATTTTCGTCCAAAGTGTGTTGTGAATGTAGTAATACGTAATCTTCATATCACATACAACATAATATGAAACTTGCAAGCTGTCGCGTTCACTTTCATTTCTCATGATGGGTATCTTCCCCCATATAAGGGTACACTTTGAGATACAGCGATGAGCGATTACTTTGGATTCGTTCAAGTTAGTTTATGCATAATAGGTAACAATGATATTATTATGCATTTGTTTTGTGCGTTCTCTACACGCATTATGTCAGGTTGACGCTGAAGGAAGAAGACCAGAAGTATGCACTACTACTGCACTGATTGTTGTGGCGCCTGATAATAGCAGCAGCAGCCACATATCAGCGCAATGTAATAATAGAATACAGAATGATAAAAATAATAAGGAGCATATTATCCATCTATTCCTCCCTTCGTCCATCCATTCTAGAAGTAAATGTTCATTGAAGAGAGAAATTTAAGGGAATTCATTGTTGTATTCATTGTTGTTAGTGAACGCATAAGCTGTCGTCTTGTGAGACAATGAAAAAGTCATGTAGCATTTCACACACGACATACGCATCATGAGATTCCGTGATCTCATAGTGCGTCCTTTTGCGTTGTGTTTCGTTTCTGGTGTGAAGGTGGCAAATCTGTAAAAATAGTAGAGCGAGTTTGAAAATCACTGAAAAAAGAGAAAAAAAAAAGATGAACAAAAGTATTTTTCTTTCAAAATTTGCTTGAATACAAAAAGGAAAATCTAAAAGAGCAGCGAATGTAACATTCATCAAGATATAAACATTTTGTGTGTGAGTGTGTTGACAGAAATAGTTAATTGTTGTGGGACTGTGTGTTATAGATGATGGCGTTTATTTGAATTAACAGTAGCATTTGTTTGGTTAGCATAATGTGTATCAGAAAACTTTGAAATGAAAACATTATGCCATTGTTGTGTTTATTGTAAACAGAGGAATTGGTTTGGTTCTTTGGTGTCGTACGGTTGAACAAATGCATACACACATTTTATCATTTATACTCACGTGCCGTGGCAAAAGGCAAAGAAAAGAAATTGTAACGAAGTTCAGGGAATCGCAAATCAAGATCTCTCTCTGCAACACAAATACATACATAGTTGTTACAACTTTGTAGTGTAATCATTAATGTGTTGCCTATTTATCTACCTAACTCATGGGAATTCAAAGTGCAACATTATGGGTAACTGCATAGACCTTCAAATGCAACTAAATTTCTACCCATGCATTTCCACATTGGATCAATAGTGTAAGTTACACTGTGTAACTACCGGTTTGTAGTGTACGTGCAATTAATTATCACATCGAAAAAAGATCATCAATTAAATTAAATCATTGATTCATTGACAAGTCTCGAGAAAAAGATACAGACAAAACGTTTTCTTCATTTTGGCATCCGGCCACACGGGGCCACATGTTGACAAAGCCAGAAAAAACAACAAAGAGATTCCACAAAGTGTTTACGAACAAAGAGATGTTCGGCTTACGTTGCGTGTGTCGAGTGCTGTTGGTTTTCGGTTGAACTCATTAAAATGTAAAAATTTTGACTTGGCAAGTTACGGTGCTTGTCCGTGACATGTGCTATGTAAATATTCGTCTGAAACTTGGTAATTACTTGAGGTTTTAGCCTCTTTGATTCATTTACAAAGTGTTTGAGACAGGCTACTGGATGATGGTAAATTATAATGACGACTCGGATTGATCTCGATGTTGGAAAGTGATCCTCAAGGATTTACATTTTAAAAACTAAATTTTGTCATTATCGGAGAAAATAAAAATGAGAGTATTTCAACGAGTGATTGATCCCAACGATAACACACAAAAATGGAAAATATCCTTTCGTTTTGAAAGGCTCTCCGAGCAAAAGAAATATTATGAAACATGTCTACAACAGTTTTGCAGTTGAAAATTAGCTCCACTAGTTAATAATTTAGCTGGTACAAATATTGCATTTTGCAAGTTAAAAAAACTGTCAAGCACGCGACAAAATTTATGAGGTTTTTCCCGTCAACAATGTGGAGCGTAAGGATGGTTCTAGTCAATCATCGTGACGAAGTGTGCCATGCTCGGAAATATGCCAAGAGAATATTATCTTTCAAAAGGATTTTTTGTGCGATATTTTTCATAATTCATCATACGACAGGGCAAGGATTCGGTTTCCCTTACCCTGTTCACAATGGTAAGCGATAAGCGATATTTTTTGCATGAAAATAAAAGTACCTACATACACACACCTTTTTTAATATGTGAAATTAGCCTTCTTGGCAATTGGACATGGACAAGTGTGTGTATTTTTAGCCCTTTTTAAGCTCTAGAAAAGTTTAACTGTTATGTTTTGCATTTTACAAAAACTTGCATTGAGCCGTTGTCCGCAAGTAGTAGCAGTATTTCTAGACAGACATGATGTCTAACCTTTTGAGCAGCAGAGATCTCAAAAAATGAGCTCTTTGTTGTATTCATTCGTTTCTTTTTTAACTTGTCAACTGACGCAAGCAATAAAAAGTAAAAGTTTGTGATAAAACTATTATTAGAATGACGTCTGCCCATTCAGCGTTACCATCTGTTTGCCTTTCACGGTTATCACTCCGATTTACATAGTTGTTATGCTTTGGTTTTAATTAGGGCCACCCATGTTAATGCCCGGACCAGGGGGCCCATACCAAATCACATTCCAACAATCTCCTCTTCGCCAAATGATGGAGCAAGTCCGTCCGAAACACATTCAGCTCCCACCCATAAGGAAAGTAACGGAAACGTTGGGAGCACTTGGGACCATAGCAAGACAATTTCTAATTAGGTCGAGCGGCTCGGAAAAGAACAGACCGGATGCCTCGGCCGAGACAAATGCTGCATTAACAAGTAGTTTAAGTAGTAGTAGCAGTAATTATCATCATGATCTCTTTCCAGCTGCCACATCAAATAGCAATAGTACTAGTTACGCCACATTCTCCACGGCTAGCTCTCCACAACTTGGAGCCCATCCCTTGAGAATAAACCCAGAGGAAGATGAGCAACTTCTGTCGGCTCTGTATACCCTTGGAAGGAATGTGTTGGGTCAAGTACGCGTCTACGCTATTTCCTTTTTTCTATATAAATTATGCACACCGACATCAAACATGAATGAGCAAGAGTAGAACATCACATAAAAGTCACAAGTAATATAATATTGCGCACGTTTTTATCATGATGGTAATGGTTAATGAAGAAGGTGATTTAATCTAGTTCATGGTTTTCGCTCGAGTTGTGAAAGAACACTCTGCTCGTTTATTAGTCACTCTTAAAGCGATTAAAAAGTCAGCGTGAGTGTACTACCTCGCATTATTATAGTATATAGCATGATCGCATGCAATCTTGTGATTTCCAGAATGTTACCGACACTTTGGTTCCAATGGTGAAAACTATGAATCAAATGGGGAGATTTCTACCTCCACTATTGTACCGTGACGGTAGGATTATATTGGGCACTGGCAATGCCACCACGGACGGTGGAAACATCAAGGATGTGGTGTGCACTACACCGAGTCAACAACCAGGGAAATGTCTGGATATCTCAGGATGCCCATCGTTGCTACTTGACTTGCAACGACTGAGGAA